>SNQJ01S0022991.1:10941-36716 GCA_010110895.2 Picea sitchensis | reverse complement strand
TCTTAAACAACCATTTCCTACCAACAAATTTTGTTCTAGCTGGAAACTCAACTATATCCCATGCCTCATTCTTATCCAAGGCATCCATTTCTTCAACCATGGCCTTCTTCCAGAGTTTACTATCCTCTGAATTCACTGCTTCCCTAACAGTTCTGGGATCATCATCAGTAATAGATAAATCAAAATTTGAACAGAAATCAGGTGGACTATACCTTTTTGGTTGCCTTCTATCTCTCACTGATCTTCTCAATATTCGGGTATGAGGTTCCTATTCTTCTTCTTTTGCTTCCTCTTCTTCAGATGATTTAGATTTTTCATCATCCAACTCAAGATCTATTTTCTCAGGTTCATCATATGTTGGTAGGAATTACCATTTGGACACATCTTTTACCTCTTTGAACACAACATCTCGACTATAAACAATCTTCTTGGTTTTTGGGTTCCAAAGTTTATAACCTTTCACACCATCTATATAACCAATAAAGATACACTTTTCAACATTTTTATCTAGCTTACTCCTATTCTCCTTTGGAACATGTACATAAGCATCACAACCAAACACTCTAAGATGTTGAAGAGAGGGTTTCTTTCCAGACCATACCTTGTGTGGAGTTTTATCATCCAACACTGATGAAGGTGATCGATTGTCTAGGTAGCATGTTGTACCCACTGCCTCTGCCTAGAATTCTTGTCCTAACCTGGCACCGCTAAGCATGCTCCTTGATTTTTCCATC
Source organism: Picea sitchensis (assembly GCA_010110895.2). Taxonomy (NCBI): domain Eukaryota; kingdom Viridiplantae; phylum Streptophyta; class Pinopsida; order Pinales; family Pinaceae; genus Picea; species Picea sitchensis. The sequence continues at coordinate 35,982 of SNQJ01S0022991.1, read as the reverse complement.
AGTGTCCTATTCATCCTTTCTNCCTTACCACCTTGTCTTTCTGTACCTTCATGGATAGCGATGAAATCGGGATCGTAGATCCCCGAGGTCCATGAGAACATCTGGACCATTGATTTTTCCTGTCCAGGAAGTAGGGGGAGAATGCATAAGTTTGGAACCTGTTCGAGCCATCGGATCTCGGCTGGAAAACCCGATAGCCATTGGATATGTCGGGAGATACCCGAGGGTTAAACCCCCATTGGATAAGGGCGAAAGACCCGAAATAGATTTAGGTCATCCGATTAAAGGAGGCCACGCCTCATGAGATTTCCCATCTTGGGAAATCGAGAGTCGGGAACTCGGGAGTCCTGGTGACGAGAGATCGGGATGTTCCATGGTGGGAACCCCAAAGTAGTCGTAGACCGACCAATTTCAGGAGACTACGTGTCGAGAGATTTCCCATTTCAGGAAATCAAGAGTCGGGAACTCGGGAGTTCTGGTGACGAAAGATCGGGGCCTTCCATGGTAGAAGCCTCGGAATAGATTTGGGTCGTCCGATTAAAGGAGGCCACATGTCATGAGATTTCCCATTTCGAGAAATCAGGAGTCAGGAACTCGGGAGTCCTGGTGACGAGAGATCGGGATGTTCCATGGTGGGAACCCCGAAGTAGTCATAGACCGACCGATTTTGGGAGGCTACGTGTCGAGAGATTACCCGTTTCGGGAAATTGGGAATCGGGGATTCGGGAGTTCTATTGACAACAGGTCGGGCTCTCACCTTGATAAATCCCGACTTATAAACATCGAGATGTTAGCATGTGGGTAAGTCCTGATGAACAGACAAGATTCCTTCAGGGAATCTCAGGGTCTATAATGACCGTCAGATGTGGGGAAGAGACGTCAACTTTAAGTCGGAGCGCGAATGCGCCCTAGGGTAAGTGGCGAGCAGATCTGAACGGCCAAGGTCCACCCGACCATATCTACGGCTAAGGCTTCATTCCGGAGCCCCCTTGCTGTTCTTCCTTTAGTGGTGGGGGGGGGGGTCCGGAATCGAACGTGCAACTTGGGAACGGTCAGGATCCATTCGCCTTGATCAACGACATTCAGGCGAATTCCGGACCCCCCTTGCCATTCTGCCTTTAATGGGGGGGGGGTCCAGAATGGTGTGGCGTGTGAAGTGGGGCCTGTCTCTTGTCACGTCGCCCACCGTGTCATGTTTCCCCTCTCACCACCTGCACGCCACTCAACCGCGCGACAAGGCTGTTCTTAATGGCCATCTGCTAACCCTGTAGGGATTCGTCCCTATTGGCTAGTTGCTAACCCTGCCGGGGTTCGACGGTTGCAGAGTCGAACGATTTGACATCACTGTAGCGCCGAGGCGCGAAATACAAAGAGGCACCATGAATTATTTGACTTGTGATCATGACTCACGATCACATGGGAGCAGAGAGAGAGAAAGAGCTAGCTTGCGCTGGGCCTCCGTAGGTAATTCCGGGGCTCTGATTCTGCAGAAATCAACGAAAATTTGATTATGGTAGTGGAAATGTGACACCGGTAAATTCAAACCTATGTGGTGGGGTCCTTGTATTGTGAAATGAGTATTGGAGAAAGGGGCTTATGAACTAGTGGATTATGAAGGAATTCCTTTGAGTGAACCCATAAATGAGCTTTACTTGAAGAAGTATTATGCTTAAGTCATTTTGCATGAGTGTTGTGTACTTTTAGTGTATCATACTTTTGTGTGCTTTTTCATTTTTGGTTTCTTCCTTTTAGCCACTTACCTTGCATTGTGCTTGGTTTCCAGATGTTGGTGTCTTCACTACCCTACATTGGCTTCGCTGATGGAGCTAGTCGTAGTACTCAAAACTTAGCGTCTGCTGCTTGGGAAATCTATGAACCTACGGATGAGTTAATCATTCTACATGGTGTTTGCCTTGGTCGTGCAACTAACAATATCACAGAATAAAGTGCAGTTATTGAGTTTTTAACTAATGCTATGTCACTTGGATTCCGCCATCTTATTGTACGACTCGATTCACAGTTAGTAGTACTACAATTGAGTAACGTTTATTCTATCCAAAGTCCTACTTTAATAAGGGTATATTTATGAATTCACCTCTTGGAACATCATTTTGATTACATTGAATATCAACACATTCCTAGATGTCTAAATACATTAACAAATGCATTGGCTGATTATGTGTTAGACATAAATTTGAGACATTTATAAAATCCAAACACTGTGTACATAAAATAAGTAAGCCGGTAGAATCCTTATATATATATAACGATAAAATTTTACAAAAAGTGTTTTTGTTCGAAGACCAAAATATAAAAAATTTGAAGCACATGGCTTCATATACAAGAGAGCATCAAGGATGCTACTCGCTATAACACACGATTTCCCGTGATGCTCTACAGAGAAGTCGACCGATGGATGCAGACACGCCCACTGTGTGGTGCTAATAATGCCTAGGAATATCATATATAGAGGAATATGGGATGTTCATTGTGATTCCCTCCATATTTTTTCTATGGTCTCAAAGTCAGCAACAACTACTCTTGCTACGACACCTCTCTCCCCTCGCCTCTGGATAGGGGATGAACCTGGAGGACAATAAGGTCCCACATCTACATTATCAAAGAGCATTTGATTATTCGTCGGATAAAGAACATAAAAAACATTTTATATCTTTAAAAATAACAAAAACATTATATAAACTTTCCTTCTTACTTATGTCCCCCCATTGGGAACCTTCAGTAAGAGCTAGGTCTAGATCTCCATGGAAGTCTAGCCCGACATATGAATAATTTTCAACCATGAGCATTTGAGTCCTCAACCACTCAAATAAGACATCGTTATACTTATTGATGTGACCGGCTGCATGTCGGGCCATGAGGTCTACACACCTCTTCATCCTCAGATCCCGTGGAGTAGGTATACCCCACTCTACCTGCAAGTGTAAGATTGGGACCCTCTCTCGGAAGAAGGATACCAAAATCAACCGGTATCCAAATTGTTTCAACCCACCACTTCTACACTTGGTAAGTTGTTTCTTCATACTTTTAAGGACCCCTTCACACCAGTTGAAGACTTGGGGCTCCATACACTCTAATTCATACTAAAAATAGCTCTGCAGAGCCATGTGGGGAGCTGTGGTCCCTGCCATGCAATTTATAGTATAGAGGATAGTCCAGAGAGGTAAGTCTTGGACATCCCTTGTAGCAACCTTACCACTATGTTTCTGGGTACCTGACACACCATGTTCACTGATGTAGTGGTTCATAGGCTCACCGCCACCCCTACTACCTGTAAGTGTCACCCATGAACCACAACGAGATAGTCCTGTTAGGAAATAGATATCCTCGATATCTATAGTGAGTGTGTGAGAACCCACATGAAATTCCTGCTACTCCATATCCCACATGTGAACCAGGTACTCAAGTAGTCTCAGCTAGTCCCTCATGCCCTGAATCATGAAGAATTTCAAAAATCCACACTTCTGGAGGGCCATAACTGTTCTCAGGTCATTCCCGACGAAGTAATCTTCTTCTTCGTGCTCTCTCTCGTGCCATTCCAACATCTTGACCGTGGATTACCTACTAAGGAACCATAAAAATATATTAGCAACATAATTTTATTTCCTGGGGGTTTTCCCTTATTCAGTTCATCTTTTGAAATTTTGGGTTGTGGTCATCGTAGGCCTATGCATTCGCATAGTGCGACATCATCAAACGCTAGTTTTAAGGGCACCTGCGATGATCCTAGATTGTCGCAGGTCTCGATATAGGGCACCTGTGACAACCACAATGCATGGGTAACCTCGAAAAATCAACCCAAAAGAACATTTTTAACCAATGAAAATCAATTTTTAATCCATGAAAGGATGAAGGAGATGAAGATTACCTTTTCTGCGAAGACGATTCGTGAACTAAACAATCATGGACTCCGCAATCCGCAATTGAAAATTGAGGTAAAAAAGAGGGTTTGGAGCAATGTTTGGGTGAAGTTACAAATGAAATAGTGAAATGTGGCTTTTACCTATTTTATTGATTTTTATTGCTTTTCATTTGTATATTATATTATTTTTTATGCTTCATCCAAACCCTAATGTCCTAACAACTTTACAAGTGATTGATTTTTTGCAGATTGAAAAAGTCTAGAGGTGAAACGTTGGAACAAGGGGCCGCTTTTTTGGTTTGTTTTTATATTTGTTGCATATACAAATCCTTTTAGGTTTTTTCAGGAAAATCCTCGAGCTTAGTCTTTTTTATTTTTTGTGCTTGTGAATCAATGAGAATGTAACCGAGCATAATTTTATCACTTTTTTGGACTCGTAAAGGTTATACGAAAAAGGAACCCCCTGGTGTTCCCTTTAATCTCTTTTCAAACTCTCTAAACATGAAAATATTGTTGAGAGACCTTGCTCTTTTCATGCTCGTAAAAGTATTTGAAGAAAACATCTGATGAGTGATAGGTTATCACTTTTTCAGTCTCGTCAGATTAGTTTACAAAAAAGGACCTGTTGGAGTTTTCTTTAAGTGTTTTTCAAACTCTCTAAAATTGAAAAACCCCTAAGTTTTCTCTCTTTGGACTTGTTAAAAAAACATTGAAAGACCCATATGGGATCAAACCACTCCTTCTTAGGGTTCGTTAAACATACTCTGAGGGACTCATCCGAAGGATGAGCTTACAGTTCAAGCATATGTTATCTGCCTCAAGCTTGCGTAAAAATAAAGAGGTACTCGCCATAAATGGTGGGGGAAAATTGGGAAATAAATGTGTCTCTGTATCCGTTTTAGTGGTAGTAATAGTCGCTCTTAAACATGACACCCCCCTTCATCATTCTATCTGAGTTGGGAAATCCAGTTGTCTCTCATTTTACCATCCAAAAATTCATATCTTGGGTCCTCCTTGAGTCAATGCTGCCAAGACCATTGTTGTTTCTTTCATATGTTCAAGATAAGTCCAACCTAACAAGCCTTCCATTGAGTTAGCCATCTGTAGTTATAAATATTCTACCATGTCGGCCTTCCCTGATTCAGTTCCAAATCACTTAATTCTCTGATCTACTTCAAATCTGTTACTTATTTGATGGGGGATACATCAAGGCCCTCCCGTGACAAGTCTTTTCCTGTCGAATTCAACACATTATCTAGGAACAAGACTTAGAAATCATTCAGTACCTTAGAGCCTGCATGACTCAATGGAAGGTTTCTTTGCTTTCAACAGTGGTTTCACATCATTGACCCCTGATTGGAAGATTCCATTGAGTGTTCGAGTTCAACTCATTTATTCACATTCGTTGGATTGTACTGGGGTTCCTTGGGAGTCATTTCCATCAATGGTGATTTCCCTCGCACTTGTTAATGGTTTTCATTATTGACTAGTAATCAAGTGGTTTCTACCATGTTCGACTCTGACACCTGTAATCACATGGTTAGATTTGTACTTAAGAACGATGGAAATGAAGATTCTGGATCTCATCATTTTGATCCAGGTTGTGACGGAGTATTCTTGAATTTGTACTAACACATAGATCCACTGTGTATGGCTCATGGCTATGTCTGAATTTGAATTCTTTTAGAGCATAGATCCACAGTGTATTCCTAGTGGCTATGCCGATTCATAATGGCATGGATCCACAACGTATATTTAGTGGCCATGACTCACTTGACATTTTGTAATTTGAGTATGGGAATGTCTACCTTAGACAATGGTATATTATTATGCAGATGCTTGATTGTTTGTAGGTTTCCGATCGATACGCTCCTTGTTCGACACACACATTCTACAAAGTATTTCAGCTGTCACGAATTCCAACTTCATACTTTGGGGGGGATTTTGTTACACATTATTTTGGTCACCCCAATGATCCACTGACAACATGTGTTCATGTTCCTTGAAAAAATAAAAGAGTCTTTTTCCATGAGAAAAGTGATTTTCTTTCCTTTTTCAAAAACCATATCAAGAGAGGTCGTCGCACCTTGCAAAATGCATGGGATTTGATGATGCATGATCATTGCACCCTTATCTAGAGCTGGACTACGGCGTCTCCATAGGTTGCAATATACCTAGGGTGCGATGATTCCAAAATCTAAGGAAAAGTCAAACTTCACAAAATTTCTAGAAGGGGATCTTCTAGAAGATGAGGTGGCCTCTGAACAGTTTGGATCTTACCGACTTCTTTGATTTGGTGGGATCATCTTGATATCCTCATACATACTTCTTTCACCCTATATAAAGAAGGATCTCTTATGGAAAAGGCTAAGGCTGAATAGGATAAGATTTGTATGGAGAGTTCTACTTCAGATTATTCTTGAGAGCTTTTCTTTAGTTCTACAAGCTACATGGGGGATCTTCTTCATTCAAAGGTTTTGGAGAAAAGGTGCGTGTGTTAGAGAAAAGGGACATTGAAAGGGGACCTTGCGACATCAAGGCTTTGGTTGTATTCTCCACTTTCTATTTAATATGATACAACAATATGTTTCTTTCCCATAAAACCATTCTCGTTTTATTGTATGATTCCTTGATCACATACATAGGTTTTTGTTGAGTATGCTTTATTGATTTCACTTTGTTGGCTTGTGTTCCTTTGCAGGTTCAATATTGCATGAGCATTGGAACAGAAGGGGTGATGGAAAGAGGAAATGACATTTGAAAGGTATGTTGTCCATCCCTTGTTAGCTAGTAAACTCAATGGTTAAAACCTAGGGAAATTCTTGTATTCTGTTATGTTTTGTTCTAGTTCTAGGTGGAACTAGGGAGATCTGTTTGTGTCCACACTTATTGATTAGTCCAATAACATGTAGTGATACAAGTTTTTGTATGGTTCGATGGGTTAGAGAATTTTCATTCTTTAATGTCTCTTGCTCATCTGAAGGAGGGATATTAATAGTCTTGTAACTAATGTCAAGAAGAAGAGGCTAGGTTAGGAACGTGGAGGTATAAGGCTTGATGACATTGCTTATGTAGATGACCACAATTACACTCTCATAAATATTATTTAGTTGGTTTTGGGGCAACACAAAAATTGTTTAGTAATATATCAGAGGAAGATGTGGACTCTTAGAAATAAAAAATATAAAAAAATATAAATAATAAATAATTTTCTATGTCCTTCAAAATGGAAAAACAAAATTTTCCATTTCTCAATCAAATGGATGATAGTATTGGATAGATAATCACATCAACAATCAAATGCTTAAAAAATACATAAATTTTATATAAATTGTCACCTCCAAATGATGATATGAGAGATTGGATACAAAATAAAAAAAGAGGCTTATTGTTTTTGATGACATGTATATGGGGTCAATGATAAAATCAAGGGGCCTCCCAAGCCAGTATCCATGAGAAGAAGCGTATATTCTCTCATACCTTGGCATAACTAGGCCTCACTTTTAGCTTGATAAATATACCCTGAAAATAGCTCCCATTACCTTCAGAAAATGTGGCCCTTAGGAAAGAGTAACCATGTGATATTTTATGGCTTCTAACCAATTCACACATAGATCTTTTTGTCCCCAAAATTTTTCCTATTTCTAAAAACAAGGTTTTAGGGCAACCACTAGAGGTCAAACCTCTCCATTCTATACCTTGAGAAGCATGTCAGGTCAAAGGCAATCATCCCTTTATTTGTTCATATATTATGTAAGCTATATGTTGTTTTAGTTTTATTACAATATTTTTTGAGGAGCCGATAATAAAAAGAAGTCTAGGTTTTTAGTACACCTCATATTGAATGTGTTTCTATCGGTTACCTTTATCCCATGTTTCATGAAATAACATTTTAAATTTGTGGATGTAGAGGAATAAAGGAAAATGCCATGTATCTAGACATCTAAAAAATAATCCAATAGATAAAATGCATACCATAAAGGGAAATTAACCATCACTCATACACAAAATAGAAAATGAATGCCTTCATAACTTTATTGCATTAGAGAAGAGAAGGCCAAAATTTTGACTATAGAGAGTTCTCAATAACTTGAATATAATAGTGGTACGTCATGATGTCATTCCAAGAGGTAAAAATACATTATATTTCCACTCCTATATTTGGAATAATAATAATAATGGTAGAAAACACTTGTCATATGAAGAAGAAGACAAGTCATGTACAAAAGGACAATTACAATTAATAAGGAAGAAACAAGACATGCAACATAGTTCTGAATCCTCTATTCTACTTTCATGATATTTGTGCTCAATATTTCTCAAAATGTTCTCTGAAAATGTTTCCTCTTTAGGTTTGATAAAACCCCAAGATAATGTCCATTGAAATGTATCCATCCATGACCCTTCAGGAATTGGAAAGGGTTTATATAAACCCATCCTTTGTTATCCATATTTAGCAACTAGACAAATTATATATGAAAAAACAAATTTGTGAATGCCTTTCCTCATTTGAGGCCAAAATAAATTCTCGTTTACCAACATGTAAGTCTTTTCCCCACCAAAGTGATGTTGATAGTTTGGTTGTCATTGATGTCAACCCTTGACGAAGCCTCGAATGTGTGGTTTTGGTACCTGAAGTTGATTAAGGAATATGGACAATAAGTATAGTGTAATTGTATGGAATACTATCAGAGATGGATAATACATGTCATGTTGTTTTCGATGAGATGTGGAAGCCACGTGGTTCCTAAAGGTTAGGGAGATATGCCCTTGTAAATTTGAAAGCCCCGAAGAGTGTTCAAGAAGCCCCTAAATGGTTACAAGTCTTAGTCAAAGGTTAAAGTGGTTGCAACAAGAAATCCCTAAAATAAGGAGAGAGGTTGCCATGAAAAAGTATATAAACACCTTAAGGAGTCTCTCATAAGTAAACTCACACACTCATTCATTGATTATCTATCTTGTGAACTAGTGATATTTTTCTAAGGTTGTGACGACATTTTTCTGAGGTAGTAAAGGAGGGTCGAAGGTGAAAGTCTCAGGGTTAGAGAAAACCCTAGTTTCTAAGGTATTCACGAGTTGCAAATCAGTAGGGTGCGTATGTATGTGGGTTGTAGTAAAGGAAAATGAAGATATCCGTAGGTTGTATACGAGAAAGTCGTGTACTTGTAAAAATGCTCATGAATGGTTGAGTAAATTTTAGTACCAGGTCCCTAAAGTCTGAAGGAAGGTTACATGTCAACATCTCAGAGTTTTAGGTCAACTACATAGGTATTGATATGGTTGTATACTTGTTTTGATGGTTACTTATTGTCATGATATGGTGTATTCTTGATGCATACTTGGTATGGTTGGTTTGGTATTTGGATATGATATATCTTGGTTGCTTGGACGAGTGAGGAACACTCTCATATCTGGTTCAACACATGACATGGTTTTTATAGTTCATATCTTTGAGTTGATTGTACATGGTTGAGGCATGTTCATGTTGTATGGTGGTATATGCATAAGAGACATGCATTGGTTCTTTGAGATACTTCATTGATGATATGGTACATATCTGCATATGGTTGATGGTATGGTATATGGTACAAGTTACACATGGTTGATGCATGAGATAGTATTTATGTTGGTATACAATTGATGCATGGTATGGTACATGTTTAGTTGGTTGATAAGAAAATAAAGTTTGATGAGACAATGATATAGACAGTGAAAGAAACATAGTGAAAATGGTAGTGACATTGGCAGAGTTTGTGATAGTCACAGTTGGTCTACACTTATATTTGAGGGTGACAGGACGAGGCAAGGATAGGTGGTTGTAGCCACCTTCCGGTTGGAGTCAAAAAACTCAGGGGGTTGTAGCCTCCTTGTGGTTGGAGTGAGAGAATTCAGTGAGTTGTAGCTTCCTTCAGGTTGGAGCCTAAGAATATGGGGTTGGAGCCTCTTTCTATTTGTAGCTGGAGAATCAGGAAGTTGGTGCTTCCAATGAATGTATTCCTTTGATATATAAGAAAAACATTCCACATGTTTTTCCCATTTGGGTTTCCATGTAAATTCTGGTGTACTATGTATCTATTGTGATCTGATGTTGTTTATGATTATATTGTTGATGATATATTGAATGATAATGATAAAATGATGATATTGTTGAAGAATATACTGTTTTTAAAAGTACTAAAATTGCTCATTACTAATTCACTCCCCGTCTCAGTAATCCAAAAAAATGGTACTAGAGCAGGTCCTTCTAGAAGAAACCTAACAACTAGAAAGAGATCACGGATCATGCTAGGATTGGGGTACCACAATTTATGATGAGAACTATGCTTTCTAGAGTATAAGAATGCAAAATTATATACAAGCACAAGGTTTTGATGTTTGGCAATCAATAGTAGATGGATACAAAGCACCTGCCACTCCCCCGATAGATAGAGATGGAAAGAATCTTGAAGAAATTGATTCAAGGGATAGAAACGCTATCGCGAATGGTGTGAATCAATCAATACATACCAAGATTATGCATTGTGATTCCGCAAAATAATTGTGGGATAAACTGAATACTATCTACGAAGGATATGCGAAAGCTAAGGAAGATAAACTTCAGATTTTCAGAGCCAAGTTTGAAAAATTGAAGATAAATGAATATGAAAACATAGCAGACAACTTTCTATGAATGAACAAAATAGTAAACATTATCAAAGGCTTGGGAGATATGTTAGAAAAACAGGACCGCAAAGAAATAAAATAAAACAAATGTGGAAACAAAACACAAAAGATACACAATACAAGAGAGACACAGATTTATGTGGTTCACCCAGTGTGGGCTACGTCCACCAGAGAAATTGCCAGGTCCTTCCTTTATTATTATCCAACAAATGAAGGGATACAACCTACAGAAAAACTCGTTGTAACTTCCTCTTCTTTCTCTCACAGTCTCCTCTCTCAGAATACAATATTCACAATCCACCATAGCTGCAATACATTTCCCTCATAAAAGAGGGTTTCCTTCTAGGGAAAAAAAACCTAACATAATCTCTACCGTTAGATCTGCGACCTTATAATGAACGGTCCAGATTTACAATGAAATTGCAATATACATTTACAAGGCAATTTTTCCTTCGGGGGCTTCACCCCCGAACCCTCGCTGGGGGCCCACTTGCCCCTAGACCCCGCAGAGTGGGTACCCCCCCTCTGCACTCCCTCGCATGGAAGAGTGTACATACTTATGAGGTGTAAATAATTAATGGGGTATAAACATGGCTGAAAGAAAGGACCTCTGAATTAGGAAGATAATTAGGCTCCACAACCAACAAGATAAGATAAAGGAACAATTCGTTGTTAAAAAGGCATTAAGATCTTTACCAATGAGGTTTTATTCAAAAATTTCATCTCTAGAAGAAAGAGTGGACCTAGCTACAATGACCATGGATGAGTTGCATCGTAAACTCACAAATTATGAGATGAGGATAGAGCAAGACAATCCAGTTACAAAGGAAGCAACATTCAAGGCATCCAAGAAGACAGAGAAGAAAGATAAACAAAATCCAAAGTCAGACTGTAGTTGTAGTGATGATTCAGAGGAAGATGAAGAGATGGCTAACTTTTTTAGAAGGATTAAAAAGGGAACCGACAAATACAAAGGTATGCTTCCATTGGAATTTTTTAATTGTGATGGTGTTGGTCATTTTTCTAATAAATGTCCATATGAGAAAAAGAAAGGTAATGAAGAAGATGACTCTAAAAAGAAAAATCAAATCCAAAAGGGGAGAAGAAACAAAAAGTAATTTTTTTAAGAATAGTCTCTACACCAAGGAAGACAGTTCCTCATCAGATGAAGATGAAGTCAGTGACAGTGATAAATAAAGGGTACTATTCATGGAAATAGAAGACTTCAATGAAGAAGGCTCCGAAGAAGAATGTGAAGAGGCATAAGTCAATTACATGGAAGAATTGATATGTGCCATAGAAGTTCTAAAGAAGGAAAAGAAGAAAAAAAAGTCACTCCAGGAAGAACTAACGAAGAAATAAGAATCTCAGAACTCCAAATAAGTCGAGCAAACAATCACGAAGCTAAAACTCTAGGCAGAACAAGACAAGAGAATTAAAAAATCACTAAGAGGGAAGTTAGAATAAAGAGATAGGACCATTGAAGGCTTGGAAAAGAAATGAGATAGTCACTCTAAGAAAAATTCTTCAGAAGAAAGACATGCAACAAAACAACACCAAGATATTGGATAATATCATTAGTAGTCAAAGACCTAACTATGACAGATCTGGATTGGGATACAATCAAACACAAACAAATAAAGGTTCAAGGTCCAAAATGACAGAGCAAGAAGTAGAACCAAGAAGCTATGTAGAAGTTCTTAGAGGTCCCTATAAAAAAGAAGATAGGAAGACTCAAGGGGAATATTACAGAGACACTACAACACCTAGAAGATTCAAAATTAAGTATCAACAACAACCAGCTATAGAAAGACCTCAAGAATATGAAGGATTCAAAAGAGAAACACCATTCAAAAGATCTTCTACTCCTAGGTATCAAACTATTTTTCTTGGTTCATGTTATAATTTTGGGCACAAATATGTGAATTGTAGAGCCAATACCAATAAAATAAGAAATGACGAGGGCTATACAATAAATAGTTATCCAAGAATATCTCATGAAGCACAAAATATAAACTACACCATATTTGGATCATTAAGTGATGGGGTAGAATGCTACAAGTGAAACAAATTTGGACATATGGATAGATATTGTAGATTCACTGTTCCTCCAAGGGAACCAGAGAGGAATATCAATAGACATAAGTAGGAACCACAAAGGATATGGATAAGAAAACAATATCAATTCAACATTGAAGGATGCAATCTTACTTTACAAGTTCAACACAAGAAACATGGATGGTATTTTGCCAGTGGATACTCAAAGCATATGACAGGTGATAAAGAGATATTTCTAAGATTGAATAAGGAAATATACATATCCATTTCATTTGGGAATGAAAACTCATCTAAGATTATTGGAAAGCGCACAATCAAGCTCAAAAGTAAGGATTCCACGACATAAAATGTTTTATTAGTCGAAGACATGAAACACAATTTGATAAGTGTAAGTCAAATGTGTGATCAAGGACACATACTTGTGTTTTACTCAAAGAAGCATGAGATAAGGAAAGTAGAATCAAACAAGTTAGTGGCTACAACTATAATAACTCTAAGAAACACATATGTTCTAAATTAAAGAGGAAAGGAAATATGTTTCTTAGGAAATGACGATGAAATTTGGCTCTGGCACAGAAGAATGGATCACATAAATTTTGATAATCTTGTCAAAGTCAACAAAAAGGAAGTAGTAAGAGAAATTTCCGAGATATAGAAGGAAAAAAACATTCTATGCAAGCATTTTCTATAAGGAAAACATACAAAGACAAAGTTCAAGTCAAAAGAATACTCCAAAAAAAACCCACTGGAGATTTTACATATTGATATAGTTGGACCGACAAGAACAAAAGGTTGAAAGGTGAAAAATATTTCGTGCTACTATTTGATGACTACAAAAGAATGATTGCAGTTTGATTTATAAGTAAGAAGGTAGAGGAGTTCAAGAACTTCAAGACATACAAAGAGATGGTTGAAACTGAGGTAGAGTTGAAAATCAAGTGTTTGAGATTAGACAATGGAAGATAATTTACATCAAAGGAATTCATGGAATTCTGCAACGAGCATGGGATAAAGAAGCAATTCTTAGTAGCCATGACACCTCAACAAAAAAGTACAGGAAATGGCCAGAACCATGTACAGGAAATGGCCAAAACCATTTTAATGGATCCCAAGTTGATAGATGTCTTTTGGGTACAAGCAATGGATACAACAATTCACATTCAGAACAAATGGATGCTCAAAAATAATAGTGATAAGACTCCATACGAGCTATGGAAATGAAGACCATCAAATGCAAAGCACTTCATAGTTTTCATAATAAAATGCTACATCGAAAGAGAAGATGGAAGAATTGGAAAATTTGATTCTCGAGTCGATAGAAGCATACTGGTTGGATACTCAAGCAAAAGGAAAGCATAGAAATATTTCAATATGAGACTCGATATAATAGTAGAAAGCATAAATGTGATGATTGATGAGACAAATGGACCAAATATAAAAGAAAGTAGAAAAGATATAGTGGAACAAGATCACGAAGAAGATTTGAAAGAAGAAGAAGTAGATGAAGAATCAGATGAAGAAGAAGAGCATCCAGAAGCAGAGAAAGAATAATAGGATCTTCAAGTACCTCCAAAGACACCCAACATATGAGTCCAAAAAAATCATCCATCAGAACTGATCATTGGAAATAAAGATGCAAGAGTTGAAACCAGAAGAAGAATCCACTCACCAGAACAACAACATCTAGCACTATTATCTAATATTGAGCCGAGTAGCTTTTAAGAAGCCAACAAGGATGAACACTAGATAAAAAATATGGATGAAGAGTTAGATTAGATAGAGAATAATGACACATGGGAACTAGTTCTGAGGCCAAAGAACAAGAACATCATTGGTACAAAGTGGGTCTTCAGAAAAAAGTTGAACGAGGAAAGAAAGGTTACCAGGAACAAAGTAAGATTGGTATGCAAGGGATACTATCAAGTTGAAGGTATATATTTTTAAGAGACATTTTTACCAGTTGCCAGGATGGAAGCAATCAGATTGACACTAGCTGATGCATGCTCCAAGAATATTAAAGTGTATCATATGGACATGAAATTAAAATTCCTAAATGAATATCTAGAGGAAGAAGTCTACATTGAGAAGCCAAAAGGATTTTAGTTGTTAGAGAAGGAAAATTATGTTTGAAGGTTGAAGAAGGCTTTATATGGTCTCAAACAAGCCCCCAGAGTATGGTATTTGAGACTGGATAGATACTTACAATAGAAAGGGATCAAAAAATGCAATGAAGACATGAATATATACATAAAGGTAAATACAAGTAGTATCATGTTAATTTAATTTTATGTTGATGATATTATATTTGGAAGTGATGATGACAGGATGAGTCCGAAATTTTCCAAAGACATGCAAAATTAATTTGATACGTCTTTTCTTGGAGAGTTGTCTTTCTTTTTGGGTTTTCAGATATGTCAGAGTAACAAAGATATCTTTATCTCTCAGACCAAGTATATCAGAGAAATGTTGAAGAAGTTTGGAATGACAGATTGCAAACTAGTCAATACTCCTATGAAGACCAATTGCAAGTTAAGTAAGGATGATGCTTCGAAGGATGTAGATCAAATAAAATACAGATATATGATTAGCAATTTACTCTATGTGAAAACTTCTAGACAGAATGTGATGTAGGAAATTGGATAGGTTGCAAGGTTTCAAGCAACACAAAAGGAATCACATGTTATGGAAGTAAAGAGGATATTTAGATACCTCAAAGGTATGTAAGAGTTTGGATTATGGTGTACAAAAGGGAAGGATCTATCTCTTGTTTCCTACATAAATGTAGATTGGGAAGGTTGCATTGATGATAGAAGAAGTAAAAGTGGAGCAACATTCTACTTGGGTGAGTGCCTGGTATCACGATTAAGAAATAAACAGTCATCAATATATTTTTCCACAACAAAGACATAATACATTGCAACAATGACATGTTGTACTCAGGTTCTTTGAATGAAGCAAGCTTTGTAGGATATACAAGTAAAATATGATGAGCCCATTTAAACACTTTGTGACAACACTAGTGCCATCAATATATCCAAGAATCCAGTGATGCATTCTAAGATGAAGCACTTTCCGATCAAGTATCATTTTCTATGGGAACATGCTATAGATAATAACATCAAGCTAGAGTATGTCGAGACAAAAGATCAGATTGCAGATATATTCACCAAACCACTTGCAAGGGAAATTTTTGAGTATATACGAAAAAATCTTGGAATAGTTTCTTCCCCATAGTGATCCACACATCATCAAAATTAACAATATAGGGGGAGAGAAACAAAAGTTTTGAAGAGTTCAATTAATGAATTATTTTGAATGATTTTCATATACATCAGAGAGTTATACGAGGAAGCACCATAAAGAGAAAATTCAATAGAGACAACAAAGGCCTATAGATAGGGGGAGAATCCCTAATAGGAGGATTACCCTTTGCCATTGATGTCAAATGGGGAGAGATAGAGAAAGGCATGGAGATAGAGAGAGTAGCATGCAGACAAGGGGATCGATTTTCACAGGGGGAGCATGGGAATAAGTGTTATCATGCCTAAGTGTTTCCATCAATGCCAAAGGGGGATATTGTTGATATTTTGGTTGTCATTGATGTCAACCCTTGAAGAAGCCCCGGCGATGTGGTTTTCGTACCTGAAGTTGATTAAGGAATATGGAAAATAAAGGCAATGTAATTGCAGGGAAGAATATAATAGATGGATAGTACATATCGTTCTGTTTCTGGTGAGATGTGGAACACCACGTGGTTCCCCATGGTTAAGGAGATATGGCCGTGTAAATTTGGAAGCCCCAAAGAGTGGTCAATACGCCCCTAGTTGGTTACAAGTATTAGTCAAAGGGTAAAGTGGTTGCAATAAGAAATCCCTAAAGGAGAGAGGTTACTATGAAAAAGTATATAAACACCTCAAGGACTATCTCATAAGTACACTCACACACTCATTCATTGATTATCTATCTTGTGAACTAGTGATATTTTGCTAAGGTTGTGACGATATTTTTTCTGAGGTAGAAAAGGAGGGTCAAAGATGAAAGGAGGGTCAGTAAGGAATGGATGTACATGGGTTGTAGTGGAGGAAAGCGCGAATATTTGTGGGATGTAGAAGAGAAAGTCGCATACTTTTTAAAAGTCTCATGAATGGTTGAGTAAATTCTAGTACCAGGTCCTTGAAGTCTGAAGGAAGGTTACATGTGAACATCTCAGAGTTTTAGGTCAGCTACAAAGGTATTGGTGTGGTTGTATACTTGTTTTGATGGTTACTTCTTATCATGATATGGTGTATTCTTGAGGCATACTTGGTATGGTTGGTTTGGAATTTGGAAATGGTATATCTTGGTTTCTTGGATGAGTGAGGAGCACTCTCATCACTGGTTGAACACATGACATGTTTTTTATAGTTCATATATTTGATTTGATTGTACATAGTTGAGGCATATCTATGTTGTATGGTTTTATATTCATAAGGGATATGCATTGGTTCTTTGAGATACTTCATAGATGATATGGCACATATCTGCATATGGTTGATGGTATGGTATATGGTACAAGTTACACATGGTTGATGCTCTAGTTCATGATTTACTATTCCTTATTGATGTATATTTGGTTCATGATTGATGCATGAGATAGTATATATGTTGGTATATAGTTGATGCATGGTATGGTACATGTTTAGTTGATTCATGAGAAGATACATGTTGATGAGACAATGATATAGATAGTGACAGAGACAAATATAATGATAGAGACAGTGGCGAAGACAGAGTGACATTGGCAGAGTTTGTGATAGTGAAAATTGGTCTACACTTATATTTCAGGACGACGTGACTGGGCAAGGATAGGTGGTTGTATCCACCTTCCAATTGGAGTCGAAGAACTCATGGGGTTGTAGCCAAAGAATTAAGGGAGTTGTATCTTCCTTTAGGTTGGATATTGAGAATAGGGGGTTGTAGCCTCCTTCCAGTTGTAGTTGGAGAATCAGGAAGTTGGTGCTTCCAATGAATGTATTCTTTTTTTATATAAGAAAGCATTCAGTTGTTTTCTCCCATTTGAGTTTCCATGTAAATTTTGGTGTATTGTGTATTTATTATGAGGTGATCTTGTTTATGATTATAGTGCTGATGATATATTGAATGCTAATGATAAACTGCTGAATGTTGTTGAAGAATATACTATGGTTAAAAGTACTAAAATTTCTCATTATTGATTCAAGCCCCCTCTCAATAATCCAACAAGTGACCTCCCAAGTCATTTGAATTCATTTCTCTAATCCATTTTTCCCTCCTAAAACCTATGGGAATGAATACTTGAAGTTCCTTGAATATAAATCCATTAGTCAACAAATACTCCTCATAGGAACCAGAAGTCACATTTGGATTGCGACAGAGGTAAGCCCAGTACCCATCAGTTTGTATGTCACAATGAATAAATTTAAGGGTGATCTAATGGACATAGTCTCAAGATTATATCGCTCTAACTCAGAAAACTAGGTTGGCACGCATAGGCAAGTGAGGTCTTGATCTAAATTTAGTCAGTAAATTGCAGTATGGTGGTAAGTAGGGGGACGAATTTGAGGAGAATGAAATGGTCTGTTGTGGACATCCGATCTTCTAGCAGCTTAAGGAGGAAAAGATTCGAATATAAGATCCTCTTGAATTCAACATTTCAAGAAACTGAAACCACTATGACAGTACTGCAATCAAACATACATTACAATACAGTCACATTGACCTGACTGGATCATCCATGCCCGAGCTCTCAGCATCAGAGGAAAAAGAGAACACAAGAAACTGGTTAAAACTAGTTGTAACGTCACCGTGATCAAACCTCCATCACAAAAACACAACTACCCTTGATTGGATCCTCCATGCTCGAGTGTTTTAACGCAGCAGTTACACAAAGATGAAAGGAAATTGAATTTCACTAAAAAAGAAGTCTCAAATACATATCATAACCAGAGAACCATAGGCTTTGCTAAAACTTTACAAATTGGGAGCTTATCTTAACCATCGACACTTACAAAATATAAAACATGAGTATATATACTCAAAACTACTAATGTCCCACAGGGACGCAATTGGACCCTTGCATTCAAAGCTTTGCATTTCTTCTCCTTCTATCAGACTGCACATGCTTTCCTTTTTCAGACACAAATCTAAGACAGTATGGGTTTTGCAGGAAAATTTCATGACAGGGTGACCTTGGGCTGACAACTCGCCTCCACGACCAGTGCTTCCATGCTTCCTATTTATAGTTGAAACAAGGTTTCAACCACCTTCTTAGGCTTCATTAACTTCCCTTATTGGGATCGGGATGAGCCCAGACGTCCATGAATTCTCTTAGGCAACACTCCTGACTTGATGAGTTAAACTTGGCACCTTGAAACCATGTTTCCTTCCTCTACTTTTAATACAAATTCTCTCGACCCCTTTGGTGTGGCTCTTTTCAACCACCCCATGTGACTGCGGGCTATGACCTCATGCTTGTCCCACATGATGCTTCGGGGTTTCTCATTTCTGGAGTTTTCACCCCATCTTGGCTTCAATATTGCGATGCCCAAAATCACGAAATGGTCGTTGAGATCGGCGGTCAAACTCGCTTCAAAATGGATGACCACGATTGTTCCCTTGACAATATGAAAAGCCGACTATGCGACGAGCACTAGCTCCTTTTCCTAGACCTGCTTCTTTTGTGACTGGGTGTTAGGACCGTGGGTCCAATTTATGGGAGCTTTCATGATTTCGTGTTTCAGGAGAAAGAGATGATGCTCCTGGGAAACCTCCGATTCGCGAAATTACAAAATTGGGATTTCACATTTCAGGGCTTCAGGCTATGGGTGCACTTGGCGATGAGAACCCTGAACTCCCAATTCTTGAAATCACTGAAGTCAAATCAAAGACCCTCTTCTTCTCACAAACGGATGACCTATATCTTCCCCTTCATGAATCAAGATTTCACGATCCTTGATGCATAATCTCTCAACATTTGAAATCCAGATTCCCGCACTCGCTTGATTCCATATAAGACCATTCTCAGTGCTACGGCCTGAAATAATGAAGACTTGGATGACATGACTAGGACTAGGGAAAAAAATAGAACTCAGTAATAGAGGCAAAAAGAGAAGTAATCAACCATAGGGGGAACAAAAAAGCTTGGGGCCAATATCTCTCAGCCAAACTTCAACAAGGAAAACCAGTCGACCAAAGGATGAAAGAAAACAACAAAGGAAAATATACATCGGGAGAAGAAATCTATGATCGGGTCTGCACAAAAGGGGGGAAAAGATAGTCAAAATCACAGACCTAGGCCAAAATCACCATCCACCAGAACATGACAAGCTTAATCGCTAACATTTGGGTCCACGGGGGATGGCATGCTCCTGTGAGCTGCAAAGAATGCGCAACTCCAGTGCCTTTCTTTGGGTTATGGAGCCTCCTATTTAAAACAAGAATAAACATAAAACATGAATGATATTTACAATGGTGGGATGCCGACTATGAATTTTAAACAAAAAACCTTTTCAAGAAGTTCCCATTTACAAGGCCAACAAAAACTTCACCACCCTCCAGATTCTACAACCTATAAGTGTTATCGGGAAATTTCTCAGAGATATTGAAGGGTCTGATCCAAAGGGCCTCAAATTTACCATTCTTTCCCTTTTCTTGTTTGGAGACATCCCATTTGAGCACTAGCTCTCCCAGCCGAAAATCCTCTTTTCTGCTCTCCCTGTCAATGGCCTGCTTGATTTTCTGCTGACGATCATGTGCTCTGTCTATCACTTTCTCTCTCGTCTGTTGTAATTCTACCAGCTGATGAATCCTCCTGATCATATCATCAGGTTCTTCCTAGCAGTCTTGGAATAACTTTGCTACTAGCAAGGCAAGCTGAGAGGGAAAAATTGCTTCAGGCCCATATACAAGTTGGAAAGGAGAGATGCCCAGGGACCATTTAGCTGTCACTCTATCAGCCCACAAAGCAAATTTGAGCTTTGAATCCCATGCTTTCTTGTTTTCCTCTAACAATATTTTAATGATTTTTATGAGGCTTTTGTTAGAATACTTTTCTAATCCATTTCCTCGTGGATAGTAGGGGGTAGAGTAGATCAACACAATTTCAAACTGATCACAGAATTAGATCAATGGTTCAGGTTTGAAAGATGCAACGCTATCGATGACAATTCTTCTTGGACATCCAAACCTTTCTATGATATCCTCCAGGAAGCTGATGATTATCTTGTGTGGATAGCTTCTATCCACTTCATAAAATAATTTGTGGCCATCAGGATCCATCTATACTGACCATTGGATGCATGATGAATCTCCCCAATGAAGTCTATGCCCCACTGTTGGAAGGACCCTGAAGTAATCACAGGTTTCAATGGCAGGGGCTTTAGCTGCTGCTTTCTTGAGAATTTTTGACATTTAGCACAGGATCTGACTTTTGTGAAAACATCAGTGAATAGAGTGGGCCAAAAATAACTAGCCCTGAGAATATTATGAGCCGTCATTTTCCATAAGTGATTCCCACACATGAACTATCATGAAAGTCCAACATAATCCTTTGTGCTTCGTGTGGGTCTAAACATATCAGAAGTACCCCCAGGGGGTCTTTCCAATATAATTTGTTTACCAACAAGGCAATATTTAATGGATTTGATCTTTTAAGCTCTTGCCTTGTTCCTTTGCATGCCATCGGGGGGCCACAACTCTTGTAGAAAATAGATGACATCCTTGTACCAAGGGCATCCTGCTATTTGGGGGGTCTGCCTGAGCATTTGTATCAAATGGTTCATCCTGCTGATTTTTTGAGCATTCGTTGATGAAGCTTACCCCCAAGGATTTGCAATTATATTCAACAAGTAGTCTGGCTAAACCTTTACCTTTAATCAATTTTGTGGGCTTTATCTCCAGGTCAAATTCTAGGATTTTGACAATCCATTGACTCCTCCTTCCATCTATGTCCAACTGAATGAGAATTTCCTTCATAGTAGTTGAAGTGACATATGCAATGATTTTTTACTGCAAGACATATACTCTGAAATCCTTGAGAGATTTAATGAAAGTGTAGGCCTACTTTTCCATCATGTCATATTTTACCTCAACATCTCTCAATGCCCGACTGAAAAAGGAGATGGGCTGCTCCAACCCTTCAACATTCCTTTGTAACAGAACAACTGCTACAGTGTCAAATAAAGAAAATGAGAAAATAAATAAATCCTTTGAGTAATCGGGACTGATAAGCATGGGTGCCTCAATCAAGGCATTCTTTATCACATCAAAGGAATTTTGAGATTCAATAGTCCATTTAACTTCATTTCCCTTCGTCAACATGGTTGTTATAAGCTTTTCCATCTCAACAAAATTGGAAACAAATCTCCTCAGAAAATTATTTTTTCCCAGGAAAGATTGGACTTCTTTCCTAGATCTTGGGAGTGACAAGGTTTGAATTGCTTCAACTTGACTGGGATCAATATTGACTCCTTCAATTGATACTATGTGGCCCAACAACTTTCCCTCCTTCATGGCAAACAAATATTTTTTGGGATTTAAGGAGAGACCAAACTTTTTGCATTTCAGGAACACCCTTCTCAAATGCTCACAGTGCTCTCTGTCAGACCTGGAGAAAACTTTAATGTCATCCAGATAGATGACCATGAAATTGTCCCTTTCTCCAATGAAAGCTATATCCATGGCTCGCTGAAAGGTCGCCCCTGCGTTCATCAATCCAAAGGGAATTTTGAAATACATGAACGTACCCCAAGGAGTGGTGAATGCCATTTTTTCTCTATCCTCGGGAAGGACCGAGATCTGATTGTAGCCCAAAAATCCATCAATCATGGATATCCTTGATGCGCCAGTTACCCTTTGTAATATGTGTTCCATTTTTGGCAAGGGGTAGTTGTATTTCTTTGAGCTCCTGTTCAGGTTTCTGAAATCGACACAAAGTTTGATTTCCCCACTCTTCTTCCTTACCAGGACCGGGTTGGCCACCCACTCTGAATATCTCAAAGGTACGATGATTTGGGCATCCAGTAGCTTCTTTACCTCTCTTTCCATGATAGGCAACAACATAGGGTTTATCTGTCTTAATTTATGCCTAAATGGTTTGGCCTCCTCTTTCAGTGGAATCTTATGCTCGATGACAGTTGTGTCATATGTTCTAAGGTCTTCATAGGTCCAAGAAAAAACATCGACAAATTCCTGTAATAACTCAGCATACTCGGCCCTCTACTTTCTTGTCAAGCTACTTGACAATTTGACAAACTTTGGCTCCTTCTCAGTGCCAATGTTGCACTCAGCTGCACCAACATCACCATTTGAGATTTTACCCTTCGCTGCCACATCATTTTTGTCAAATAATATTTCAAAAGGAACCAGTCCTTTTGGAATGTTATTGTTGGGAAACTGAACAATATGATGGTCAACAATTTTTTTCAGAAACGCACTAGTATGAAGATTTATTTCAGGATCAGGATCTGGATCAATATGTAATGATGAAAACTCGTCAACAATCTCCAGGAATATTTTGATTTCAAGATCATCTTCAAAAACTTTCCAATGCTTGACATTGTTAGGTATAGAGGGTCTATATCTCACTTCTACATCGTACCTGAGTTTAGGTGGCAGAGGAACTCCAAAATTTCTTGCTGAAATAGCCAGAGAATCAACCACAATGTTTTATCCTCTTGGAATAAATGATATGTTGAAAGCTAGGAAAAAACTGTCAATGAGGTCCCATACTTCATTTCTATAACTCCTAATCCGAGGGTGTTTGACCTAATAAATGTTTTTGATCTGATAGATAATTAGTTCATCATCTCCAAACACAGATATCTCTTCAATCCCCATGTCCTTTGCATCCCTTAAGCCCAAAACAAGAGATTCATACTCTGCCACATTATTTGTAGCTTCAAATTCTAACTTGTTGAAAAAGATGTGGTTTCCTGAGCAGGGGAAACAAAAACTATCCCAACACCAACACCTTCTTTAGAAGAATCTCCATCAAAGAACATTTTCCAAACATAGGTAATTAGAGGAGAATCTTCACAACGAGAAATAGGCTTTCTTATTTCAAGAGGGGGCTTAGGAGTGTCAGTGAGCTGCAACAGATTGGAACCCAAATCAGTATCAAAGGCAAATATAGGATGATTGGTAGGATTGGCTTCATCACTGATAATGTAGGCCAATTGAGCTTCTATGTATAGTCTCCTATGCTCCCCTCCAAAGACTGGAATGGTATCATATGTGAGGTCCATCTGCAAGGTTCCCCCAAGTATTTTTATCCAAGATATTGACAACAACATGCCAAACTTGGGAGGAACATCAACCACCCCAATATCCGTGACCACAATTTTCATGGGAAGCTAAAACAAGGTTACCACCAGATCTTTGATGACCCCAAGACATTGCACTCTCCTTGAGTCAAAAGAATACAAATCATGATAAGCCTTTGTGACTTCCAGTCCTAATTATTCCATGACAGTTTTGGGCATGAGATTATGGGAATCTCCTGAATCCATTAGATAGTTGTGCAACACCTTGTCATGTATGTTCAGGGATGTGTAGAAGGGAGGGGATGAATCATCTCTGTTTTCTACCATTGGACCTAAGATGACTGCAAGCTTTTCATCTTGGAGATTTACTGAGTCTGTGGAATGATAGGGTGGTTCAAGCTACAACATCTTAGAGAGGGACCTTTTGAAGTCTTCGTTCTTGACTAGCTCTGCCAGGGGGACATGGATTATGATCTTCTAAATTTCATGCTCAAAGCTAAAGGGGGAAGGGGGTTTCAAAATTTCTCTCACCTCTGGGATAGGGTCTTTGTCTATTGGTGAGGGATTATGAGCTTTCTTTTCCTTAATGGTATTTGCTGCATGCTTAGTAGTCTTCTCTGATATAGGAGGCTGAGAAGGGATGCCAGACTCTTCTATTTTCCTCTTGGACCAGAGGTTGTATTTGCTGGGACTGGTATTGGCCTTTTTGCCCTTGCTTAGCTCATTTATTTGACTATTCAGGAGGGATTCCTCATATGCATATTGAGTCAAATGGGGAAATGGGGAGGTGTCTCCGATACAGTGAATTTCAGGGTCAAGTTCCTCTTCTTCCCTTTCCTCATCAATAACAAGGTTATTTTAAAGGGGAGTCTAGATTTTATGATCGCTTCTATCTCTATCCCTCTACTCCTTTGACATAATCTGAGGAGCATTGTTATTCGGCCTCCTGAAGCTGCCTTTGTTATTAGTATTTGGGACATTCTTATAACCTTGCTTCCCTTCAAATTTCAACTTCTCCATTTCTGCAGGCAGGGACTTCACCATCTTGGTTAATTCATCTACTTGAGTGTAGGATGCAAAAGAACTAGAGGTTGAGGCTGTTAACTCTCAAAAACGCACCGGCATTTTTGAAGGAAAGATGCCTAATCTTGTAGGAAAAAA
>SNQJ01S0022991.1:0-10931 GCA_010110895.2 Picea sitchensis | reverse complement strand
TTCTTCTTCACTGTTATATTGTTGTCAAACCTTGAATAGCTGTTATCCTATTGTTTGGTTCATGACATTATAATCAGTCTCTTTAGTTGTTTATTAGGCCCTGCTTTGCACTGGTTTATGAGCAATCTTTTCTTCATCCACTAAAAGCTATCTTACTGTTTAACCAATCTTGGAGAGAACTGTCTATTTGTTTATCACTTTGATGTCTGAATGCTATAAGTAGAATTGAGTTATCCCATTGATCCACCTTTACAAAATACAAAAACATTTATTTCTTAAGTTACCAAGCACCTTTGGTCTGCAACCACAAAGGGTTTCTTGGAGCGATAACAGAGGCTGCAAATCTTCCTCTTCTTCTTTCTCTATTGGCTTTGCTCCTAATTTTTTCAACTGCCAATACATTGGATTCTACTTTCAAGGCTACATCTTGCATATGAGCCAGGGAAGTAGCTCTTCTTTCCCTGATTATAAGGCAAAAATCAGGGTCAAAAGCACTAGCATAAGTGATTTTGGTAGAGGCTTCTGTAGGATTTATCTCAACAAGGATCTTATTGTACATCTTGTTGAATCTTTTGGAGAAATCAGAAATAGATTCTCCATATTTTCTCTTCAGGGACCCAAACTCTATGATATAATACATAAAATCTTTTTTATCCCCCCACTGCCTCAAGAAAACATAATCTAAGGCTTCAATACCAACAATATATCCAGGGGTTAATCCCCTAAACCACTTCCTAACCTTACCATCAAGGCTCTGGACAAAGAATTTCATCTAGACGTCTTCATTTTCAATATTTAGATTGTCTGTATAACTGTAGAAGGCAACAAGGTTCTTTTTAGCATTTATGTATTCTTCTCTGGTGAACTTAGGAATATATTTTAGGTAATCCCTAGCAGGGAGAGCATTCATCGGCTGAGGTAGGACTAGAGGGGCGTATCTTGCAGCCACTATGGTATCCATTCTATTTCCAGGGGGATTATAATCTGCCATAGGGATATGAGGTGGAGGAGAATTAGGAGAAGAACGGGTTCAAACTGGGGAGACTGGGATTGAGCCTCTGGGAGAAAAGGGAAGCAACAAAGGATTCAAAGAAAAGGCCAAAGGGCCTGAAGGAAAATAGGTTTCTCCATCTGTAGAAGCAACAATAGGATGAGGAGTGGTAAAGCTCAGGGTGGGAAAATCTTCAGACGTGCTCGGTCTAAACCACAGTACAATTTCAGGAGAGAGAGGAGTGACAAGGGTTTCTCCCTCCAATCCCATACTAGGAGGGGAAAACTCAACATGAACACTCCTAAAATTTAAAGTTTAGGAAACTCCAACAGAAGGTATAACAGGGGAATGAGAAGAAAAAATTGGAGTTTCTAAAGAAGGACAATGGAAATTATCAGAAATACCTGGTTCAATAATAGAAGTACCTTCTCATAGGGCCTTTTCCTTTCTGACAATTTTCTCTAGGTCAACTTCAGGTGTTGCTAAAGGAAGTTGTGGAGTAGACCTCGTGTGTCTGCTTCTAGAAGCCACAACTGAAATAGTGGAGTCATTGGTGGATCTGCCTCAATGGAGTCACCACAGTGGAGTCGCCAGGTGCACAATTGCAATATTTAATGTACTAAGTTCTGATGCACCTTTAGAACTAGTAAGCTTTGTCGTTCAATCCCAAGGAAAATCTTCAATTTCATCCTCGAAAACGACACCAAAAATGTTAGCACCAGAAGTCACCTATGGATTGCGACAGAGGTAATCCCAATAACCATCAATTTGTATGTCACAATGAATAAATTTAAGGGTGGTCTAATGGAGACAGTCTCAAGATTATATCATTCTAACTCATAAAACTAGGTTGGCACGCATAGGCAAGTGAGGTCTTGATCTAACTTCAGTCAGTAAATTTCAGTATGGTGGTGATTAGGGGAAAGAATTTGAAGAGAATGAAATGGTCTGCTGTGGACATCCAGTCTTCTAGCAGCCTAAGGAGGAAAAGTTTTGAATACAAGATCCTCCTGAATTCAGAATTTCAATAAATTGAAACCTCTATGACAATACTACAATCAAACATACATTGCAATACAGTCACAATGATCCGACTAGATCATCGATGCCCGGGCTCTCAGCATCAGAGAAAAAAGAGAACACAAGAAACTGGTTAAAACTGGTTGTAATGTCACCATGATCAAACCTCCATCACAAAAACACAACTACCCTCTACTAGATCCTCCATGACTGAGTGTTTTAATGAAGCAGTTACACAAAGATGAAAGGAAATTGAATTTCATTAAACAATAAGTCTCAAATACATATCATAACTAGAGAACCAGAGGCTTTGCTAAAACTTTACAAATCGAGAGCTTAGCTAAACCATCGACACTTACAAAATATAAAACATGAGTATATATACTCTGAACCACTAATGTCCCCCAGGGATGCAATTGGACCCCTGCATTCAAAGCTTTGTGTTTCTTCTCCTTCTGTCAGACTGCACAAGCTTTCCTTTTTCAGACGCAAATCTAAGATAGTATGGGTTTTGCAGGAAAATTTCATGATAGGGTGACCTTGGGCTGACAACTCGCCTCCACGACCGATGCTTCCATGCTTCCTATTTATGGTTGAAACAATGCTTCAACAACCTTCTTTAGCTTCATTAACTACCCTTATTAGGATCGGGATGAGCCCAGACATCCATGAATTCTCTTAGGCGACGCTCCTGACTTGCTGAGTTAAACTTGGCACCTTGAAACCATGTTGCCTTCCTCTGCTATTAATACAAACTCTCTTGACCCCTTTGGCGTGGCTCCTTTCAACCGCCCCATGTGACTGTGGGCCGTGACCTCATGCTTGTCCCACATGATGCTTTGGGGTTTCTCATTTCGGGAGTTTTCACTCCATCTTGGCTTCAATATTGCGATGCCCGAAATCACGAAATGATCGCTGAGATGGACGGTTAGACTTGCTTCAAAATGGATGACCACGGTTGTTCCATTGACAATACGAAATTTCGACTATGAGATGAGCGCTAGCCCCTTTTCCCAGACCTTCTTCCTTTGTGACCGGGCACCAGGACTGTGGGCCCAATTTCTGGGATCTTTCACGATTTTGTGTTTCGGGAGAAAGAGATGCTGCTCCTAGGAAACCTCCGATTTGCGAAATCATGAAATCAGGATTTTGCATTTCGGGGCTTCAGGCTATGGGTGCACTTGGCGATGAGAACCCCAAAGTCCTTATTCCCAAAATCGTTGAAGTCAAATCAATGACCCTATGCTTCTCACAAATGGATGACCTAGATATTCCCCTTCACGAATTGAGATTTCACGATCCTTGATGCATAATCTCTCAACATTTAAAATCCAGATTCCCACACTCGCTTGATTCCATATAAGACCGGTCTCAGTGCTGCGACCTGCAATAATGAATACTTGGACGAAACGACTAGGACTTGGGAAAAAAACAAAGACTCGGTAATAGAGGCAAAAAGAGAAGTAATCGACCATAGGGGGAACAAAAAATCTCGGGGCCGATACCTCTCAGGCAAACTTCGACAAGGAAAACCAGTCGACCAAAGGATGAAAGCAAACAACAAAGGAAAATATACACCGGGAGGAGAAATCTATGATCGGGTCTGCACAAAAGGGGGGAAAAGACAATTAAAATCACTGACCTAGGCCAAAATCACCATCCACCAGAACATGACAAGCTTAATCACTAATAGGCACCTTTACTAACATATCCCATATTGTTTAGACTTGAGAGACTCAATAATTTGGTAGAAATAGGGGTTGACTATATATTCTCCTTTCATTTATTCAAATCTAACTTTGTCATTGTGAGAAATAGGTGATGTCTCTTAATTTGACTAAGCTTATTATTATTCGACATTTCTGTATTTGATGGCATTCTTGATGTATGGATGATAGTGTTTGTTGATCGATACATTAGGAATATATTTATGTTTGAAACTCTTTTGGATAGTTTGATCTTTTATAAATGTATGATGTGATGATTATGTGTGAATCACGAACATGTTGAAAACTAAATAATATTGTTAAATACTATGATTGGGTTCTTATACTTATGAATTGATCTGATGATGAATACACACACAAATTGTATTGTTGAATTGAAAGGTGATCCATTTAACATAAATCCCTAGCTATATACATTCAAGTAAGAAGCATTCATAACATGATCAAATCCATCCATTAAACATTCATAGACTAGAAATGAAATAAGTAGAATACATCACATTACATAAACACCATAACTGAAATTGAAAGGGCGTTCTTCATTCATAATATTCCACACATTCATTATAGTAATTTTCCTACAATAGGAATGTGGCTCTCTCATAGTAGCATAATCAAATACGTCTCCAAGAGACAACCTATCAACCTTACTACCAACAATCAATCTTCTAATATTTTTTCATAGCCCCAAAGAATCTATTTATATAATATTTACATTAGTTAAGGTTGAATGTGTCACTATTTAACTAACCTATTTGATTAAATAAATACATTCCATTATAACTACTAACCAACTTAGGACACAAAATTACTATCCTCTACTTAGGATTTTACATTTTCAAGTGGTAACACCACCCATATGGTGAGAACAACCACTTGGTTGCATCACAATCCTAATGCACATGCTTAGTTATATTAAATATTGTTTTGACTATTATATATATAACATTGTTAATGTTAGATGTATATGCAAGTCACTCATGTAGAGTAAGAGAGGATCTAAGAGGCAAATTCCAAATGACATATGACACATGATCCACTGTGAAAAGTGGAATGTCAGTGTATCCCTAGAAGGTCAAGTAGAGAAACCTTATAAACATCAAACCTACATATATAAAAGGGATTTTGAAGGAAATGAATGTGGAAATATTATATCTTTTGGAAGTTATTTAAACTAATTCTCTAAAGTGTGACCTTTGGAAAGTATTGCAGTTGCACAAACTTTTGGAGGGTGTGCAAGCTAGAGTGATAAGAAGCTTTAGATGCACTAACAACAACTTTCAAGATTGGAAACAACACAAGATAATTTCATATAATACATTAAAAATTAGTGATAGTTTTCAAATTTTCAAAAGGATTTGAGGCATCATAAATGGTTTTAGGGTGGAGTTAAACATTGGCATTATCAACAATGAAAAAATAAACATTAGAATTACCAAAACAACATAGTAGGTATAATGGTAACTAGAATTACTAGAAATTCTTGGAAGCACTAAAGGCCTTAGTAAGATAGAGACATAGCATTCAAAAGTAGGGAACTGAACTTCATATGCATTATATACCACACATACCACACACACTACATAGGTTGGGTTAATTAGAATCTAGAAACAAAAAAAATAGTACATACACAAACATAGAGGAGACTACAACCCGATTGAGAAACAATCCACCAATTTACTTTCAAAGGTTGCACATATATACAAGGGATTTTAAAGGAAATTCATGTCGAAATATTATATCTCTTGGAATTTATTTAAACTAATTCTATAGAGTGTGACCTTTGTAAAGTATTACAACTGCACAAACTTTTGGAGTTTGCAAATTTTCAAAAGGACTTGAGGCATCATAAATGGTTTTAGGGTGGGGTTAAACATTGGCATTATCAATAATGAAACAATCAACTTGTCAAATAGGAAATGTTATTTAGAAATACAATATGAAACAACTATTGATATTTACATATATGGAAAATTTGAGAGGAATGGTTTCATAACTATAGGCTATGTTTGGTTCAAGAGGGATTACAGACCATCGATCATATATGCACCCTACATGATATTATTGAGAAGGCTAGACAAAGATCCTCAAAGTTCTATTGCTGCTTCTCAGACTTTTGGAAGGAATTTGACATTATTCCTAGACACTTATTCATTGAGAAAATTTGTGCCCTAAATGTACCTTACTTATGAGTGCAACTTACAATCCCAAAATTTAGTATGAAACATTATTCCATATAAGTTCTATTTCAACACATATTCCATATCCACCAAACAAAAAAGTGTGAATCGTGTACTCAATCCCAATGTTCACATGTGATTATTATGATCATGTTGGCACATGCATTTTGACGATGTCTTTTTTGGTGAAGGATGTGGATAAATTCAATCATATCGTCACTAACTACATTTTCTCATTTGATGGAGTGTAGGTAAAGCTAAATAGGTACCTTTCATACCTATTATCCTTGAGTGAGGGAGTTTCTGGAGGGAGGAGGGAAATTGTTATGATGTCCAACACATCTAACTAGGCGAGATCAACTAGAGGTGAAAAGGTCAGAACAAAAATTCTATAGGCACATGGAATTATTTCTTGTTGAAGGAGGTTCACATTCATATGATGATGAGAGAATAGGTGACAACGAGATTCCTTTGAGGTATAAACATCTATTGAGACCATGGGTACCCAATTAACTTCCTCACTTGGACACCGACTTCTGTTTCAATTAGAGGATTTATTGCATTTCTCCATCATCCATACATGGTCTGGGTCTATTTTCCATGGATGATATAAAGATGAAAGATGGAGGACTTGTTGAATTGATGGAGTATGTCGTATCATGCTACATCTATGGAGATTGGTTGAGGCTGGTCCATTATATGCTAAGTATGCAGACATATGTAGTCATTGCAAATTACATAAAACTAAAAGACAACGATCAAAATAAAGGAGTGATGGTGTATATTGGTGGAAGGACAAAGGCATCGAGAAATATTGTATGACTTATTAATAGTACAAGACCCAAGACAACAAGAAAGCAACCCAATTGTATATTTGAGGGGCATGAAAAAAATAGAATATTCATATGTGCAATGAAAACAATAACTGCATGGAAAGAGTTGTTAATCAATTACGATTTGAATCAAATCAATGGAAGAACTACTATTATGGGGGTAAACATGCTCTACCACTATACCAAACCTTTAATTAATGTTTTCCTTTTTATATATTTAACATACATTTTAATAGCTCATGCTTCTTAATTAGATTATTTTCTAACATTCTAAATTGTCATGCATCTTATAATGTGGCATGGTGATCGTGGAAAGGTACCAACGAGCTCAGAGTAGGTATAACAATGATTTTCATATCAATTATTTATTACGATAATGGAATTAACATGTTTATTTTTTGATGTAGATGAGAACACCGTCAAAGAATGATGCTATGTAGAATGAAATATATGATTCCATCAGCCCGATGGAAACAATTTGAAAGGCCTTGAGAAAGGAAAATAAGGAACTCATTGAATTGGCTAGGTCTAGGCCACTTATAGAGGAGGGAAAAAAAAGGATGGAAATTTTAAGGCAGGATATAGAACAATATGGAGTAAACGAAATTAAAAAAAATACTATTTCATATATATATATATATATTTATTTATGGATTTTTTTTTTGATATCGTTGTATGAGAAATACTCTAACATTTTCTTTCTATATGAAATTTTGCATATGGCGGGACAACTCGATCATAGGGATGTTGCTGGTGGAAGTGATGCACAAACTCCACAATGTCCTAGCACTAGCCATATATTTGTGATTCTATTAGCCTCTCTGTCTGTGGCTCAAAGGAATAGAACTCCTAGGGCCCATGAGACACCCCCACCGCACATGCTAGACCATGCTCATGAGGTTATACAAGGGGAATCTCATGAGGATATTGGTTCTACGCATCCAGTTCAGGCGCATTTTTATCCTGGGGAAACACATGTTGAAATATTGGGAACACTCTTCATCAACTTGTTGGTGGATGAAAACTTGGTTCCCTTGAACATACAACAAATCCCAGGTATTTTTGAATATGTTAAATAGTTACAACCATTTGATTGAAACTTACATCTTTCATATTATTTTAATCTAATTACCATATCATTTTTCAGGAAACAATATTTTTTACATGAACTTGTACAACAAGGCTCTAGA
This sequence comes from Picea sitchensis, assembly GCA_010110895.2. Taxonomy (NCBI): domain Eukaryota; kingdom Viridiplantae; phylum Streptophyta; class Pinopsida; order Pinales; family Pinaceae; genus Picea; species Picea sitchensis. The sequence goes on along the minus strand of SNQJ01S0022991.1, from coordinate 2,990 downwards.
GATCTTTGGGCCCACCATTCGCACACGGTGGAATGCCCAGAATAATATTTGAAAAAGAATCTTATAGAACATATGGTCAACATTTTTGTTGATATATTGATCAACAAGTTTGAAACCACCTCGAAGGCCGATACATATTTGAAATATGTTAGAGATCAATATAGGTTTCAATTGAAAAAGAACCCTAAGTATGATCATCCTCTGGCCATTCCCTAGAGGGAATGGAAGAATATACAAGAAAACACAAAGGAGAGTGCATTGAGAAGAAAAGGGAAGACACCACCTAGCCCTGGAAGATAATATATGATATTTTGAATTGAATATGATTAATTTTGTTTAGTTCTATAGAAAAAATTGCGATATCTAATTATAACACACTTGATCATTTTCCTAGGCTCCCAGACACATAAAAAGAAACAAATGAAATATTATATAAACATGGACAACACAAACTTGGACAAGGTGGTTACTTGATATTAAAATCTAGAATTGTAAGTACCAAATACTTTATTAATATTATACAATATATCATCATAATTTTTTTATCTAATTGCAACCAGTGAGAAAAAGTCCATATGTTATGCCATCCGATGTAGGGGGATAAATTCAACGGTGCCACCACAAAAGAAGACTTGATGCTAGGATTTCAAGCTGTGGTGGAAAATCGACAAAGGAAGGGACCAAAGACACAATCTGACCCTTTGAATGAGTTTGTAAATAAAATGACAAGATTGTAGTTTTTGATTACTTGTCCAATTTATTGACAATTAATTTTTCCCATCAATTAATTATGTCTCTATCTTTTTTAAGCAAGCAAGCAACACCGCTTCATTTGATAGTGGTGGAAAACAACCCCATGATACTAGTTTTTCTCAAACCCATGATCACGGTATGCCTGTCTTTAAAAGAAAATGTATAATATGATGATTATAAATATTTTCCTCAGACATTGTACTTAAAAATTTTCTTGTTTCAATGGCAGAGCATGTGGATGAGGGTCATCGGAGAGAAGATGAACTGATGACAATCCAACCAATGGTGTCCACTACTCCTCTAGGTAAAAAACATAGTAATGATATTTTTACTAATAAAACATTGCTATGAATAATAACTAACCATGCCCTTTTAACACTTTTTGTTATTGTAGTGGATGCACCCCCTGTAGTGCATTAACATCCACGTCCTGCTACTCAAAGTAGTAGAATGCTTGAGATGACCCATCACCTTCCAACAACAGAACATGATCCAATAGTTGAAGGCCGAGATCAATATGAACCTGATGATGATAGACTCATTAGTTTTATAAAAAAGAAGAAACAAAAAAAAAGTGATTGTACATATTTTTAGGTTAAATTTTATAAATATAATTATTAATTGTATATTTTTTTGCTTTGCTAGTTGTGCCTAGACCTTATATGTTTTGTATGCATATACCTTCTTGATTTAATTTACCTTTAATTCTTGTTTTTCTACTTGTTATGCATGATTGGGTATGTGGAATTGAGAGTGATGTGAGGGGGGAGATACCAAACGATCTTCCACCTTCACGTGGTTGGTCCTATTTAGTAGAGAATAAATTATTATCGAAACCAAGAGGAGCTCATTCATGAGGTGTTCCCCTTTAGTATTTCTAGAGCATCGTAGATATTTAATTATTATTCGGTCATACAACATTTAATTCTCTTTGTCAAATACAAGATAATTGTTGTTTAGTTATTATTCATTCATTTAACCTATTATTGTATTTGACAAATGTAGGTCTGAAGGGTGGTCACCTCCATGATACACAATGCATTCCGAGAAGGTTTCTACTACCCATATTTTTCTAGTCTTTCCTTGGTTGTCTTTGACGTTTCTGGGAAACACATAGAAAACATGGGCAACACATGAATCTTTGTGAAGATTGGACAAATTGATGGTGAGGATTGGGCATGGAACAACTTAATGGTGAATATTAGATACCTAACAACTTGAACACACTCTGTTGGGAAATTGTCTCTATTTCAGATTCTATGATGGAGGACCATGCTCTATGTTCTATTTTAGGTTCTAGGTTGGACTTGTTTTTTAAAATTAACTGTTATAGTTGTAAGCAGAAAATAGGACAGAGTTAAACAAAATTTTATACAAGTATTTTCTATGTTAACAACAACAGGATAATCTCCCATGCAATTATTTATTTTCTTTTGAATTATTTTATTAATGACAACTACAAATTGATGCTTGTATTGCCTTATTTTATTCTATGCATATAGAATCATGTGCATTGAAACTATTGATTTTTTTTTGTGAGTCTTTATACATTAAGCATTTATACAAGTTCATATTTTTTTTCGATATTCTATTGTTTGTATTTACTTTTTTTAATGGAAGGAAAATCGGTTTTTAGTGACAGTAATTCATGATTTACTCAACCTGTGTGAAGTCACCAAGGGAAAGGACAATAAAGTTGTAATTGCAAGTAACATCATGTATGTATAGTCTTATCATGTCAATGATTTGATCTTTTTTACCTATTGAAGCATCAAGTATGTTTTTATAAAATAATGCAATTTCAGGTTAACTGAATAGGTATGTAGTGGGACAATATCCAAGATTTTTGAGGGCACATTGGAAAATTTTGAAAACTGTCTGTTGAGCTCTAGATCTACCTAAGTAAATTAGAGTGCATTTATTATCAATCCGGTGTTTGTAAGACTTAGAGGCATGTCCAAAGTATATGGATTTTAGAGATAGTTTTTATCTTTTTATGGAGATAACCCAAAAACTTAATTGAAGGCTGAATGTGAAAGAGATGCTAAGCTCCTATTCAGAAGTCATCTTCATAGCTCTCATGACAGTGATCAACACTTGTTTTTCAAATGGTAAAAACTTAATCTAAGGCTGAATGTGAAAGAGATGCTAAGCTTCTATTCAGAAGTCATCTTCATAGCTCTCATGACAGTGATCAGCATTTGTTTTTCAAATGGTAAAAACCTATTCTAAGGCTG
>SNQJ01S0022990.1:99684-117092 GCA_010110895.2 Picea sitchensis | reverse complement strand
ATATCTAAAACACACTGTCACTGACTTAGAAACCCTTAATGAGCCCTCATCGACAGATTTTCCCGTGCAAGGAAATTATTCCTGTGACTCTGATTTTGGAAATTTCTCCCCTCTCTCATCTTATGTTCCCCTTACTCAAAACTCCGAAATTATTTTTCGAGAGGAATTACCGACGACGGCGGAGGAAACCCTTTTCTGCCAAGAACCTGTGTTAGAAATCACAGAACAAACAGGAGGAAAAAGGGAAAGCGACAGAAAAGAGGAAGCCGATAGATTTTGCCCACAAGTTTGGACCTTATACTTTGATGGCTCTAAATCGCAAGAAGGGTCTGGGGCAGGGTGCATCCTCATTAATCCAAAAGGTAAACGACATTTTCTATCTTGTAGACTTGAGTTTGAATGCACAAACAATAGCGCCGAGTATGAAGCTCTAGTATAGGGGCTAAAGAAAACCATATACCTAAACGTCAAAGAATTGAAGGTTTTCAGAGATTCTGAAATCATCGTTAGACAAATTAGGAATACTATACATTTCAACTCCCCACACTTGAAGAATTACCAACAGGAAGTGCACAGGCTAATAGAGCATTTCGAAGCTTTTGACATTACAACAATCCCTAGAGGAAAGAACATTCTTGCTGATTCTCTGGCCACCGCTGCTTCAAGGCTGTCACCTCTAGAAGATTATGAAGCCTCCCGATTCACTACGGAGCTACTCTACAAACCATCGGTGCCCAAAAATATTTCTAATTGGAAGGTCTTTGAAGGAGATGAACAGATCATAAACCTTCTGACTAACCAAGATAATTTCAAAGATTTGGCTATTGACGATGAAATATTCCAGGAACAATCAACAGAGGACGACCCTTGAAAATATCAACCAATTGACAAATCGAAGTCTCACACAATTCCGAAGGGAATAGCCAATTTAGAAAACCCGTTTGACCTGAGGGAAAGGTTTAAGGGGTCAAAAAATGCGAAGACCGGTAATTCTTGTCCCATGTATGAAACTATAAATCTCGGAACCCCAGAAAACCCAAAAAATGTAAACCTCGGTAAGACGATATCTAGAGAGGAAAGGAAGGCTTATCTCAAACTTTTCAGACAATATCAAGATGTCTTTGCCTGGTCTTACCGAGATCTGAAAAATTATGATACCCGTATCATTCAACACACTATCCCTTTAAAACCTGAAGTGAAACCCTTCCAACAAAATCTCCGAAAGTACCACCCTTCCCTAGAACCTCTCATGTGTCAGGAATTGAAGAAAATTTTGGATGCTAAAATTATCTTCCAGGTCAAACATTCTACATGGGTAGAAAATTTGGTTTCAGTGAGGAAAAAGTCAGGAGAAATTTGCTTATGCGTAGATTTTAGGAACCTCAACAGAGCTTCAGAAAAAGACAACTACCTAGTCCCGCCAATGGAGCAACTCCTGCAAACCGTATCTGGCTTTGATATTTTCTCCTTACTGGATGGTTTCTCGGGTTACAACCAGGTTCTGGTTTCATAAGAAGACTGTTTGAAAACTACCTTCCGAACCAAGTGGGGAACGTTCGCTTACAAATGAATGCCTTTTGGGTTAATCAACGTAGGAGAAACCTTCCAGAGGGCTATGGCCATGGCATTTCGGGGACTAATCAACAAGTGTGTAGTAGTTTGTTTGGACGACGTAACTGTGTATTCAAAGAACAGAGAAGATCCCATCCAACACTTAACCCAGATTGACGAAAGGTGTAGGAAATACGACATATCCTTAAACCCTAAGAAAACTATTTTTGGTGTCGAGGAAGGTAAGTTGTTAGGCCACATTATATCTCAAGCAGACATCCACATAGACCCAGAAAGAATTAAGGCTATAGCACAGATTCCATTACCTCACAACAAAAGGGCTATGCAGTTGTTCTTCGAGAAAATCAATTTTGTGAGGAAATTCACCCCCGATTTCTCGGAAATCATCAAACCCCTACAAAAAATGATTCATAAGGACGCGGAGTTTAAGTGGGATGATAAATGAAAGAAGGCTTTCCACAACATTAAGACTGCGATCTGTCAAGCCCCAGTACTGCGAAGTCTCGATTTCAACAAAGATTTCTTCCTCTATACTTTCGCCTCCGATCAATCGTTAGCCATAGTATTAACTCAGATGGATGATGACAAAAACGAAGCCCCAATATCATTCATGAGCACTAATCTTCAAGGTGCCTAACTAAATTATACTGCTATAGATAAAAATGCTTATGCAATTTATAAGGCAGTAAAACATTTCAGATCTTACATCCTCAAGAACCATACCAAAGTAATCGTGCCTCACCCCGCAGTCCGATCCCTATTTACTCAACATGAGATGGGGGAAAGAGGAGGAAACTGGATGGTAGTAGTCCAAGAATTTGATCTAGATATAAAACCTGCTAAATTGGTTAAAGGACAAAGGTTATGTAAACTGGCAGTCGAATCTCAAGACCAAGTAAATGAAGACTCCAGATGGGAGAATGAAATGGAATTATGGTGTGGTGAAGCTTCATACATTTCCCTAGGACAAGAGTCTTGGTATGAGAAACTGACTTACCTCCTACACCACGGGACTTGCCCAGAAAACCTCAACCCAAGGGAAAGGGGATCTCTCAAGTTAAAATCCGCACAATATCACCTCATAAATTCTGTACTCTTCCGGGTTAATTATGATGGGGTACTTTTAAGATGCCTCGAACGTGAAGATGCATATAAAGTTTTGAAGGAGCTCCATGATGGCTCAGCTGGTGGACATTTTGCAGGAGACACAACCACTCATAAGATACTAAGAGATGGCTATTATTGGCCCACTTTGTTCAAGGACGCTTACACATAGGCTAGAAACTGTAAAACTTGTCAAATAAGCGTTGGGAGGGAGAAGAGAGAAGTTGTCCCGCTCCAACCGGTGGTTGTTTCTAGGCCTTTTGAGCAATGGAGGTTAGATATCATAGGAGAAATTACACCAAGTTCTGCAAAACAACATAAGTACATACTTGCTGCCATCGATTATTTCACAAAATGGGCAGAAGCCATCCCTCTGACTCATGTAAACGAGAAAATGGTAATCCAATTCTTACAACAACAACTAATCACAAGATTCGGTGTCCCTTATGTCCTTGTTTTTGATAACACAACTTACTTTTCTTCCACCCTATTAACGAAGTTTTATCTAGACAAAGGAATTATAATTAGATACTGTGAAAACTATTATCTATAGGGAAATAGAGTGGCATAATCGACTAATAAGAACCTGATAAGAATATTCAAGAAAACAGTTGTGGACAACCAGAGAAATTGGCATAACCTACTCCATAACGCCTTATGGGTGGATAGAGTTACACCCAAGGAATCTATAGGGAATTCCCCATACTTTCTAGTATACGGGTAGGAAGCCATTCTCTCGAACGAACTATATCTTCCATCTCTTCAACTTGCCCAAGATTCCAGAGGACAAACTTCATTAGTCATACAACAAAGAATTGACACCCTGCTCATGTTCATGAAGAAAGGGAGAAAGATAAATCAAAGTTCATATCCCACCAACAGATAGTTAAAAGGTGGTTTGATAAGCATAAGGCTAAAGAGAAGAACTTTGAGGTAGGGGACATAGTCCTAAAATGGGACAGAGCAAATGAGCCTAAAGGAAAACATTCTATGTTTCAGAATCTATGGCTTAGACCTTTCTAGGTGGCCGAGAATATTGGGTTAGGAACGTATCGACTGCAGAATCTGAGGGGGAACCTGACGCTCTCCCAGTGAATGGCCAAGCCCTAAAACAATATTTTCATTAAAAAAATAAAAATAAATTCTTCTGTGTTTATTTTAGATGCGTCGATTTATCTTTTTGCATTTATACTTTTTATCTTTTTGCGATCATGCTTATGAGATTTGAAATATTGTGTTTAAGCAAGACAATGGTTGACCTCAAATCATGCGACATGGTGAACTCTCTTCCTAAATCGACAGTCACATACAAACACAAGAAACGTGGAGGAACCTGCGGTTGTTTCAAGGGATTCTCTATCTAACCTGCACAGATGACCAACTTTGGAGAAATGCGGAAGTGTTTGCTTAGTGGTCTGGTAAGACCTTAAGGGAAAGAAGGGAAGCCGAAAAGGACTAAATGAACCTTAGAGACAGATCTAGTGAGTTTCACCTTAACCACCTCATATTTTTTGCAAATAACATACGACTTCCTCTCCTGCTTGCTCAGGGCATTCTGCCGAAATAAAGAAACTATATAAAATGAGCACACACTAGGAGAGGGTATGCAGATATCTCTGTTGGGGCTATGGATGCTCGCTGGCAGCGGATCAAGGTCTATGACGTCGGGGTGACTCTGCCGGGTCTATGGACGCTCACTGGCAGCGGAGCAACACCGTAGCAAATGAATAAGGGTAACTAAAATGCCTAGTGCCACTAAATGCTTTACTGGACTCTTGTCAAAAAGGGGCATGAGTAAAGGTTATAGGAAAAGAAGGTGGAATAAAGGTAAAAAAACCCCACAGGTAGGCCCAGATACATCAACCAGGGAAATTCAAAATGCAAGGGTAAAAGAAAGTCTGATGAAAACCAGTTAAGTTCCTAATCAACTTTTGCATTAGCCGAGCTCGAGGAAGGAACACAGTTTCTGCTTTTGCCCAATAAGTCACCATTTGTTGAGCACTCAACACACCCTAAAAAGACTATGTCAATTTTCCACTTTTTGGGTACCACTTGATCTTTGCACTATTTGAATTCGATTGCACTTTTGAAGGAATGTTTTGTCTTTGCTTGTTCTCTTGACTCTCATAAGCTATTCAGGTTCGTGTAACTCTATAAACCCAATGAATTAAAAAGGATTAACACTTAAATAAGAAATTAACAGCCAGAACATTTCACCTGACGCGCTCAAGATTCAACATCAGAAGAAATTAAAAGGTGAAAAGAAATCACTTGGAAAACCTCGGTTGCCGAGCGTCGATCTTCACCGGTATTGGCGAAAGGAAGTTTTCTTTCATGACAAGTATCACATACAAAGATTGCCGATAGCCGATCCCCTTCGACATCGGTAAAAGGCGAAGAGAGTAAACGTTTAAAAAGAAAGGAACGATATCGTCGATAGCCGACGCGCTTGTCGGAATCAGAGAAAACCGAACCACGACGAACATTTCAACCATGCTAAAGATTTTTCCTCGGTCACCGATTCTTGAAGCATTTCTACATAGAGAGTTTTCGAAGAAGCTAATCCAAAGAAAAACACGTGACAGGTTTATCCCCGATTACTGACCCCCAATATCTTTTCGGCATCGGCAATCCCAGGTTTAGTTTAGAACGCAGAACTTGAAGAAAGTCCCGACTCCGACTAACACTCACGGATTAAGCCACTCGTCTTCAGCACCACGTGTCTTTGCCCGATTAGAGAAACGTATGACCCAACTTTACCCCGAGTCATTCTTGGTCCCCTAAATGCAAGTCACACCTCTAAGTCAATTGTGCCACGTCAGCATCCTACGATGAAATCTATCGATGTTGGAGGTTTTTCGCAGAAGGATATTAATGAAAACATCCATAACATATCCCCGATCCCTGATCCGCCCACTGAGAAAGCGACACAATGGGACGTTTTAGCGCTAGATATGATTGGATTTGGAGCATTTAAAGGATTTATTAATACCAAATCTCGCAATAGTTGCTACTTCGTGTGCAAATTAAAAAAATTGTTTGAAATTACCGATAGAAAACATCACCATCCATGCCTTCACCGTCATCCCATGATGAATTTAAATTGCAGAGATTCGACGACATATTTGTTTGAATCCCACTAATCACCCAAATTAAATGGTTGATAGAATAAGGTAAGTTCTTACCCTGTTTAAATTCTTTTGAGCCATTGTAAATGAAACCATTATGCACGCAAAGGAGTTTCAGAGCATCCAGAGGAGCAAGACGAGCAATTTGAAAGATATCGAGATCACGTGAGTATCAAATAACCAGTTTTAGCAAGCTTTACAGGTATGCACCAGTCTGGATTTTTCATGTTTACATGCCATATATATATTTTATCCAGTGTTGCTCTATACATAGTCTCTAAAAGGTTTATTTTGATTGTAGGAACAATGCCTTCGAGAAAGCCAAACACTAGGCGATCATTGAAGCTAAAGGAACCAGAGGTAGGAGAAGGATCTTCCCCAACGAGCGTAAAACAATTAGAATTTGCTCCAAGGCCGGAACCAGTCATCAGGACATCTACCAAGAGGGTTTTCACTCAGCCTCCGGCCTTCGGAGACACAGAGGCAAACATAGGGACCAAGGCGGTACTCCCACATTGGGGAGAACTCTTCAAGAAGATCAGCCGGGAAGAATTCCCAGAATACATCTTGCACAACGACCCCGATATGAGAAAGCTCGACGATGAAATTTTTTCAAATATCCAAAAAAATCGTACCTACACAGGGTAGCAAGCAAAACTCCAGTGTTCCCCTTCATAGAACTCCTGAAGTGGCTCATTGACCACACAGGCACACATTTTTTTTTGATTAATGACGACAATGGCGAGTGTGTCGGAGTGTTCCTTCCTGTGGAGGTCCAACAATATTACAAGCTTAGAGAGCCAAAGGATCGACTGAACACTGAATTTGTCGTGAAATTCTACGAGCACCATGACGCCGGATGGGTAATGGCCTCATGGTGGTGAGAAGATAAGAAATACACCAACCGGACTTCCAACTGGTACCAAACGACCAACCTAAGAGAACCATACATCTTCCTAATGGCTCTCATTTGTCGGTTGTATGGGGAGAAAGACTGCTCCAGATTTTCAGAGGTGTGGATGCCTCTAGCATACACAATAGTTATTTCTAGGAGCGGCTTCAACTGGGGAGCCATCATTTCCAAACAACTGAGCATCTGCATACAACAGGCTCATATGCTGAAAGAAGGGGAGACTCTAGCCTTCTACATGGCATCATACTTGATGGATGTCATGTGTGCCAGAAACGTCTTCGCTGACATGAACCTAAGCTGGCACGTCACAGAGCTCACGGTCCATGTATATTTCAACATCTTATGGGAGAAAAGGTACAAAAAATCCTACTCCCTCATCTTCGATGAATTTATCACATGCATTCATTTTATTCTTTTCAAGAAAGAGTGTATGAGACTATCGGTTGCGGCCAAAAAGGTGATATCAAAGGTCGGCCACTAGTATCTGGATGAACGCAATACCTACAATAGGGTATTCGAGGCCACCATAGCACCTCACCTCCTCCCAACACATGTCCCTGACTGGTTTGTAGTGGGAGAGATATGCTACTAGACCATCCTGCAAGGTCACAACGCCACCCTGGTCAAGGATAAGAAGCATACGTTTATACCTTATGGATTCCATATAGGCTTCTACTTGGTGAAAGACACCGCTCAAGCCAAGCAGGAAGGTCTGAGCCAATTAGAATTCCGATTCCAGACCGACCAATTCTGCAAGCACGACCCAAAGGGTCTAGTCTTGAAACATGCTTCTCAAGTGTCATCCTGCTGGCCTTACGCCCACGACAAGTTTGAAGATGAGTTCTTCACGAAAAATGCCCAGGATTGGGACGAAGTTGTGGAAAGGATGGCCGAACCCAAGATGACCAGGTTCAAAGCCATGATCCTGGATGAAAATATGACGATCCTAGAACAATCAGGCTCAAGGGGCCCTCATGGCCAGAGAATAAATGCTAGCGGTCGAATCCTCCTAGGTAGCCCCGATTCAAGAAAGAGGATTCCCTATGCCACAAGACGCAGGGGAAAGGGGATTTCTCATGTTAGAACAAGCGCAATGAGTGATTGATCAACTGCGAGATGAACCAGACCTCTCAGAAATGACAGGATCCCCTGCCGATAACCCAGACAAAATCCAGGCAGGTCTAAGTGGCCCTGAATTCATAAACATTGACAAAATTACTGGTTAGACGACCTTGAGTTCACAACACCATTGACCGGATTTTCGATAGGTGTTTCAACCCATCTAGAGAGAACCAAAACATCAGGGAAAGAAATCATGCCAAACACCCTAAGCGAACTGATAAAAATCTATGATGATGATGAGAGCCTAGAGGTATCCCTTGTGACCCCTGTACATATCGAAGAAGAAAAGGTGCCAAAGAAGACATCTTCCCCAGTTCATGATACTCAAACTCAGGGGTTTCCATAGAACGAATGAGAAGTCGAAAGTGTCGTAGACACTTAGCTGTCCAATGTACTAGAGACTCAGGCGGACAACCCGAAGGACGAGCCAGGGTCGGGCAAACAAAAGGAAGAGGCTCCACAACATAAAATCGACGTCCTTATGGCCAAGGATCAAGTAAGTACCGAGCCTACCCCCGATGCCTCAATTTCAATCGGTACTCAAACCCCCGATGAGCGTGAGACAAAAGATGGGACTTCAAAACACAAGGAGGAAGTTCAAGAACCCAGTCTTGAACAAGTATATACCATCGAGAGTCTGGGGAATACACTTACCTGGGGAGATCAAAAAATCCCCAAACCTGTGGACGAAGTAGCTGACATACATTCCATAGCTTATGACCAGAAACATAAGGTTATCGTCCAAAGAACCACCAAGAAGAGGAGGATCACTTTAGATCGCTCCATCCTCATCACTATAGAGGAAATCTAATCAACACAGAGCATGCTAAGACATCTGAACTCATCGACGATGGGATGGAAATCACAGATGCCACCCTGGACAAAGATAAAAGAGATGAAGAGGAGTTGGCCGCTGCCCTGAAGGAATTGGAACATTTGCGCCACTTGGCGAAATACTATCAAGACACCACACAAGCCGCGGTGTTCCTAAGGAGCGAACTCTATGAGGCCTAAAACAAATTTACAGACGAGTGGCACCTATTCACTGCAAGGATAACCGAGCTCCAGGAAGACACTCTCATGGCACTTGTGACGTGCAAAGATATGGAGCGGTGGTACGAGAAAGCGCAAAAAGCCGTGGAGAGAGTCGACTACATCGGTGCGGTCCAACAGGGCTGAGATACAAAAGAACACAACATTCGGGTGTTAAAAGAGAGCAGCCTTGATCGCATAAAGAAATCGACCGAGTATTGGGCAAAAATGGCTTGGGAACCTCACTGATAAATACAAGAGAAATGGGCCAAGTGCGAGAAAAACTGGATCAAGATCAATCGGGTGATGAAAAACATCGGACTCCCCGAGTTCGGCACACCCAATGACTTGGTCGACTTGCGCGACATAGTCAAGTCGCACACCAAGCAAGACTCATCATGGGCCGAAGAAATAGCAAAGGTGACATACATGGCGCCAGGTCAGGTGCGACAGTTTATGGAGCATCTGATCAACCTCGGGCTATGTTGAAACAGTTAAGTGCCAGTATAGTCAAGTATCGGGCACATGTGGTAGAGATAAGAGAGATTCACTCGGCCTCGATGGAACAACATAGATTCCCATAAGCCAACACCTAAGAGGATCTGTTCATCAAGTGGTTGGAGTATGAGAAGAGTCACCCTCTTAAGTGATATCTTGAGATGACTCTTAGAAAAACTGACAGAAAAGATCGCCATGTGGCGAATTTTGTTTTACTTAGCTGCACTTTAATTGTTATTTTTAGTTAAATTTATGTTATAAATAGGAGCATCAACCGATTAGTTAAGGGTCGATGGTTGTTGCAAGAAACTCTCATTTTTGGTTTTATTAAGAACTATTTCAGAGTTGCCTTTAACTGAGAAGTCCTTTTGGGACCAGAGATAAAGTTGTGTTTTCATCAAATGCGTGTATGATTGGATGTGGAGAAGAATTATTTCTTATTTCATCTCATGAATGGATGCAGTAATGAGTAAGAGCTATTAAATCTGTTGATAAGTTATCTGATGTAATGTTTTACAGTTCTTGTCTTTAATGATGAAAATAAGTCATTGTGTTATAATGTGATTAATGATTATAGTTGAGTGAATTATTTTATTTGCCATTGTTTATCACATGCATGTTTTCTTCTGATAAATTGTATCTCAGTCAGTAATTGGAATACCCGCACGGTTAACGTATTAGTACTAGGCCTGTGGTAGACGATCACTGTCTGCATGCTAGGGTGTAAGGGTTATCCCAAGCTCAACCTCTCCTCTAGTAGTTAAGTTTGTTCCCTTTTTGTTGCCTGGTTGGTTTATACCGGGCCTATCTTATATCAGTCCTACCTAAGAGAAAATACAAAAAAGAGAATGTCCGAACATAAGGAGAAAGCCTTTACAAGAAAACATAAAGCCCATCGATTATTTTGGCCGGATTGCAAAATCTAGAGAACCATTCCACTATTAAACGTTGGTTAGTCTAATTGGGCCTCGATGACGGGTTTGGTTCCTGCTGTTGAGTTAAAGGGATTTAGGACCCCTCAGCAAGGTGTAACCATTGTCTTGCAATCCAACATCCCGAACCTCTTCAGGATTTCCACTACACTGAATAATGAGAGGCTCTACATTCACTGCTCCAATAGTCCAAACATGCGCAACTAGAAATATATTTGCAGTAGCTGCAAAAGNCAAGGTGTAACCATTGTCTTGCAATCCAACATCCCGAACCTCTTCAGGATTTCCACTACACTGAATAATGAGAGGCTCTACATTCACTGCTCCAATAGTCCAAACATGCGCAACTAGAAATATATTTGCAGTAGCTGCAAAAGCTTCTTAATGCAGAAAATCTTTGAAAAAGAGCAACAATATCACTCTCTCCATGCCTTTATGCATACTTTCCTTTTGATATGACAATTCATGCATATGGAAGTAAATAATCTTGTCCTGCACATAGACACCAACATACACAAGTAAAAGCTACATTTTCACACGCGACTTCCTAGTTTCAAACCGGTAATAAATGACCATAACAATGACATCTCTTGTTACTCTTAACATGTGGTTTCATTTTATTTGTTGACGGATCACTAATCATCACACACAAAATGACATATCGATACACCAATCATACAACCCACGTTCACCATATATCTAACAACAAAATTCTTAATAATATGCGCTCTCGGGCGTGATTGGAAAATCGACATTGTTGTCCCCATAGTTGCTCAACTGCAGCCATTGTGATTGAATCTCAGGAAATATATCACCTCCCTCTTCTCATTACTAAGACTCGCTCGGGGTTCACATCTACATCCAAGGCATCATAATCTGACGTGAGACTCACATATTCCTTCTTTAATCCATCAACATATACATTCATTGAAACCCATGTACCCTTAGGTGTACCAAGCACCCAATCATGAATATGATCACATGGAGAACTAGCAATGGACAATGCACTAGAGAGCTAACGTGCCTTGATAATTGCAACACCACATTGTCGTATAGTGGTGATAAATTCCCCATCCAACTAAGCATTATCTGCAACAAGTTGTCACACTGGTTTCTCTCTTGCTTCAGTTACAACCGATGATGAATTGGATAACACCAGAACTGGCAGTCTTTTCCCCGACCTTAATGACAAATATCATACGCTGCTCACATGGATAAATCTCAAAATTCTGTTGTGTTCTCCACTAGCATTCCATGGTAGGTATTTTAGAAAGCTTCCCTTCCATCTAGATAGTCTAGAGTCAACTGGTCATCCTCAACGTCAGAAAAGAAAATAGTGGAACTTGTCTTAACAATGTCGCTGAGAATGCCTCCCTTATATCTAACTGGGACAAATCACCTCCAACTCTCCAATAAAAAACTTGCAAGAGTTGAGCCAATGCAAGCTTGAGCATCGTAATGGCCATCATAACTCCAGGGCTTCCTATCCTTCCCGGGTCGAATGGAAGCATTCTAAATTCATATTGAACTCTTATTAAGTCTACTGACTCTTCCTGCATAAATCTCTCAGGCTTGAATTTTGACGAATCTTTGTCCCACAAATTGGGATCCCTTCTAATAACCCACACATTGAGCATTATCATTATTTTCTTAGGTATATAGTATCCTCCTACTGTCACTTCCTCAACAGAATCGCAGGGAATCCCTAGTGACGACGTTGGGTATAATCATAGAGTCTCTTTCACCACACATTGGAGGTATTTCATGCTTGCCAAATCTAGCTCGTTCAATATGCGACGTTTTCCGACTACACATTCGATTTCTTCCTGCAATCTCATCATTGCACATGGATGTCTGAGCAACTCACTCATTTCCCATTCCAATGTAATAGATGTAGTCTTCGTTCCACTGACATACATGCCGAGCACAATTGCCTTGCTTTTTTTTTTTCTATGGGTGATTTTGTTCTCTTCCTTCTTGGTCTCAGCTGCCATATCGAGGAGCACATCAATGAAGTTTTTAACATGCTCTGCCTCTTCTCGACCATTCGTGGCGATTTCCATTCGTTTACCAACGTGGTCATCTATTATTTTCTCAACAAATTCGTCAAATGTTTTATGGGTTTTTTTCATGCATCGCTTGATACCTTGCAAATCAAACCAATCCAAATAAAGAATGAAATCACCAACGTTAAAGGCTCCTATTGTAGCTTCCACTTGTGATGTCAAATCCTTAAACCCTTGGCCATTGGCTCTCAAGTGATCATCCAAAAATTTCCTCCTCGTCAACATTCTCCAGACAATATTCAAAGCGACATTAGAGATGGCCTTGCTCAAATTTACCGCAATTTTACTGCTCTCGCTCTCCTCCCAAATGGAGCGGATCGTGAGAGACATCTCTTCCTCTCGTACATGTCTGAAGGACTCAATTCTTTTGGCATTCAACAATTCTGACACAAATATTTTCTTTTTCATTTGCCTCCAATGATCTTTAATGGGCTCTTCCACATAGATTGACAAACACACTACTATAAACAAATAACAACAATCATTTACAACACTAATCTACTTCTACAACATATTACTCTTACATTTCTCTCATCATAATTCTGGGCCCTCTTGTAAAGGAGTCAAGCCCAGTCCCGCTCTGATACCATGTTGATTTTTCATGAGAGATGATATTGTATATATATTATCATTTAATATGCAAAAGGATCACATCTGAAAAATATATATCCACATAACAACAAGATATATCCTTAGGGAAACTCTCAAGGGGGAGAAAACCCTACAAACTTTACTCAATATAGATTCCTCCAACATGTACAATGTCATACAATGCTCTTTCACGAAATCAAGACCAAAGAGACCCAGACACGAACCAAGTATAGCCTTCTAGATGAGTGTGTACTACTCTCTTAGTACTTATAATCAAAATGAGAGATCAAAATGACTTGATATAACCTCTATTTATACTCTAAAAGACCTAAAAGACATGACTTATCAATAAACCTTTTCACAATTACACTTAGGAATAACCAATACAATTACACTTAGGAATAACTTCCGAAATTACATAAAATCTCAACAAGGACATCATAAGAGATGTGAACGTCCCTAACATAGGGGACCTTACTGCAAATACTAAATATATAAAAGTGACAAGAAATCAAAATATTAAAAATTAGTTGATTTTCATTATACATAATTAATCACATACTAATACAACTGACATAGAAACATCCATAAGCGAATTGCTACTTACACAATTCCGGTTTATAGTATGATTACCGTGAATTTTTTTATGACAACAAAATATTCACATGGTTAACAATAATCAAAATGTATGAATTGTTTATCGACGTCTAGCATATCAATGCGACATACAGTGTAACTAATTTGTACATTACATTTATGCTTTGGACAATTTTTAATTACCTTCAACTTTTATAAGAATTGCCTAATCGCTAATATAGTATCAATGTGGGTGAAAATAAACAACATATTCATCTTTATGATATTTCTAAAGCACTCACCTCACAGTGCCCATATATAGTCATGTAAATTTAATGCTAAAATAATCCGAAACAATTGCAAGGATAAAACAAAGAAAACACATTTACCAAATTGGCATATGACTTCAACAAAGATTTAACAATATTCTAACCAAGCTAAAATATTAATGTGATATCTACAAAGGAACTTGTCCAACTCTACATGGGTAAAAATTATAGATCACACCTATCTGCACAATGTTTAAGCTCTATTCAAATATATTTCTTCGATGATATCTGAACATAGCAATCCAGATTCTAGTGCCCTGCAATTTGTGTTATCGTTATGGTGGCTAATATTCACTTAGTGGTCCCTTAGTGGCTATTAATATCATTTATTGTACAATATTAGTAGATTATTAATTAGTTGAATACAATGGTTGGTAGAACTAAGGTTAGGGACTCTGGTTTTAGCACTCTAGATGCACAAATTACTTGGGAACATCACCCCAAAGTACTAGGGGCATCTAAATCCAACAAGGGGCATTCTCTAGAAGTGCCATGTTGTCCCCTTTATACCAAGGTCAATAGAGAAAATCCACAATGAAGCTAGAGGACATGGGAAGTGTGGGGTACATGTCCCCATGGAGCCCTTCAATAGACCACAACCTAGTCAAAATCAAAACCCCATAAGCAACAATGACCACAATCCACATTGCAAACTTATCACTCAAAATAAGGAAGCAACTACAACCTAGCAAAAACCAATTATTATATACAATATCAAATGTAATAATAAGCCAACTATTACATACGATATCAAATGCAATAGTAAGCCAACTATTATACACTATATCAAATGTAATAATGAATTCAATCGACCCACACTATACTAGGAAAAAAAAATACACTTAGACATCCAAATTTTTTAAATTTACACCAACCAAAAAAACAAAGTACTAGAAGAAAACCATGAACATAGATATCAATAAGAAACTAGCATAAAATCAAGCTTTAATCACACAACTTCACAATATGATGAACTATGTAGTTATGGTCTGAATATATCTAAACCTACAAAAACATATAATCAACACCAATCAAGAAACAAATCTTTAGAAAAGGCCACCAAAAGGGATATTTATATAAAAATTCAAGCATGAAGATCCTGGCACCTTTATAAATATACTTACAATCAAACATTTTACAATGTGGTTTTATAGTGTGGAAATGGTAATTTGAAGTATTCAAATATTTCATTATGTTCGATAAAGGTTCCACTTTATGAAACTAGCCTTGCTACTTTCTTTATGGAATTAGCATGGATGATTTGAAATAAGTAAACTCTCAAAACATTGTTAAATTTTGAAGAATTTCATTTACATGTATAAAAAAATGTCATAAAGCCTATAAAAAATGATTGAACCCAACTGAAAGGATTTATGGATCTAAAAATTGCTATACGTGAACACTACACAATTCTCTTTCATCGAAGTGGTAAATCATATACACAGTTCTCTTTCGTCGAAGTGGTAAATCCTTTTTAAACAACATAACCCTGAAAACTAATGCAGATCCTTTGAAACAAAGAAAAATTAAACAGAAAGGCCTAGACCCCGACTTTAAAAAATAGGGGTTAAAAGAACATAGGGTTTACCATTTCGAGTTATTATCATTTCCTACAATTCGACAATATGACGGTTGAAGGAACCCACGAGAGACTCGAGAGAAGACATTGCCTCTCTTCCAATTGAATCCATCATTTTGCTACCTGTCAAAGGAAATGTGCAAAATATAAAGAAGGAAACTTCCACATGGTAGAAAGTCAGTCTATTGATCTCTTTGTATTTCTCCCACCAAATGAAAATAAAAAGAAAAATGACATGCTTCCAATATCTCCGTTGAATCGTTGGCACATCCGTCCCCCAAAATGTCACTTTCTTTGGTTTTACTTCGCTGATGGAAGTTCAGCCCTTGAAGTGTTTCTTGTGAGGGCTTCATGGAAAACACTGTGAAGACCTCGAGGTTTGGTTTCAGGAATAGAAAATTCAGGGCTCGACTACAAGCTGCATTCTGAGCTCAAGCTTTTATCCCAAGTATCGTGTTGGCTATCTTTGAGTTTTCATGTTTGCAAAATTCAATGAATTTCTCTTGATCTAAAAGCCTATTTCTCTGTGGAGCTTCTTCCGAAAGGTCCCAAGTCAATTTCTCTTCTAGGAATTTTGAGCCAACCTAGAACTACTCTCTCTTGGTTTGTTTCTGTAATATATTTATAAGCATAAACAATCACTCTTATGAAATATTGGATAGGTTCACTTTTTTTTCTCATTCAAATAGGATACAAGAATTTTGGGTTAACACTCGGCTTGGATGCTTTGAAACAAGTAAAATGGAAAATCACCAAGATCACCTTCATGACTCTATTAGACATTGTGAGCACCTTTGTGCTGAAATTTGAGAGATTGTAGCACAGACAATGGGGAGAATGGAGACTTCGAGAATAGACTGGGAGCAAGATGATGAAAATAAATTAAAAGATACAAGAACACAAATGCTCGGGATGAAGGCCCAACTGGAGAAACATAAGAGAAAAATAATTCTTCTAGAGGTAGGGGAAGAGGGAAATAGGGAGATTTTGGAAGAACAAGAAGATCTAATAGAAGAATTGTAGGAGAGAGTCAGGAACGTGGTGCTGGAGCAAAATCTTGGGTTTGTAGATTTGAGGCATTATACCTTGCTCGTGATATTTTTAGGTTCCTTTGGACAAGATCAAGCAACAACTATGGAACACGACACTATGGAATAACACTCTGAGCATTTCATTGGACGAAATCCATCTATGATGTCATTAATTGTAGGAAGAAATAAGAATACCCATTTTGGGCATGGTAAAAAAAATGTTTAGCTTTATGATGTTTTACAAGTCTGTAATTTTGCTAGGTCAATTTGTTGTTGATTAAGGTTGGTTGTCATTGATGTCAACCCTTGAAGAAATCCCCGTAGCACAAAGGTTGGGTAATGGACCCAAGATTGTTTGATGTAAATATGACTCATTATTGTCTTGTCATGGTTGATAATAAGTAGAAATGGATGAACTCCAAAGTGGTCCCCTTATGGTGAAATCCCTCACGGGAAGACACTTTCCGGATTGCGTTATCCTAGAAGTATGGTTAGAGAACCCATGCTTATTTGTGGAATAATGAGATGAACAACAATGAATTTGTCAGATGGATAGTGCTTGTCATTCCATTTCCGGTGGTATGTGGAATGTCACATAACTCCTCACGGTTAGAGAGTTATGGCCATTAGAAGTTGGAGAACCCAGGTTTGGGTAATGGACCCAAGTTTGTTTGATGGATAACGACATGAGTTTTGATATATTTTCAGGTAATACTATTCTATATGGATAGTACATGTCATTCCATTTCTGGTGGTTTGTAAAACGTCACATAACTTCTCACGGTTTGAGAGTTATGGCCTTACGAAGTTGGATGACCCTCATATGTCATCTAGAAGCCCCAAAAGGTCAAAGTAGTCAAAGTGGTTTAAGAGATTTTAAAAGGTAAATAATAAAGTGAAGTGATGAGTGTACTATAATTCAAAGTGAATACAAA
>SNQJ01S0022990.1:66326-96131 GCA_010110895.2 Picea sitchensis | reverse complement strand
GCCTTGAGGAGAGGGGAAGAGGAAGTCGTGGCCGTCTTCAACAAGAGGTTTTACCATGTGTATCATAATATGTTTGTAGAGATCAGACCCACAAAGACTACTGCCATGGTGTACTATGTCATGGCTCAACATTCAGAGCTTGTCCTTCACCTGAGAGAAAGGAAATCAACATCTTTATCTCAGTAATTCATGGATGCTGGGGAAGTGGAGGAGAACCTCTGAGCTTGTGGCAGTATTCAAAGTCAGTATCATCTCAACTCTGAACGTAAGGCAGTTTTTACCTGCTGTCCCTATGAAGAAAAGACAGTGGATAATTTTGTCTTCGACGCAGGTATCCATGAGCAGCCCTGTCTTGATGAAAATCATGTGTATGAACAACTAGGAGCAACAATTACTACTGTTCCTGAAATAGATATTTTTAACAATTATTTTCCTGATAAAATTACTGATTTAAAGGCTGATCATAGATATGAAAGACAACCCCTTTTTGATGAATATCATAGTGATGATGAGCAACAAGCTTATCTTGTATTTGATCACTATGAAGACAGTAAGGATGATGCAGAAGTTGGCCTTGTCACATAAGACACAACCCGAGAGTTTGACCAGGAGCAACCCTTAGTTGAGGCATGTGAAGAGATCGTTTATACATAGCCAAAAGTAAATCAACAATCATCAGTGGATCAACAACCTCCTACATCAAACCTCCTTCCACTTGTACCTACAGTTCACAACAAACAACTTTTTGACCCACATATGCCTGTGGGTACCATTCAATCAAGTGTGCTTAAAGAGGACATCAAGCCAACTGTTAACAACTTTGAAATAGTGAAGGTAACCTTTCATAAGTTAATCATGCGTTTCCTTCAATTTCATGACCCTGTCGATGAGTACATAAAGTCACACTTTTCAAATGCTTTGGAGCATGCAGGCTTGATCTTTTTATTAGCAATTGAAGGTAATATGGGTGATCATAAGAATGAAATTAGTCAGCTGTCACGCTTTCCTTATCTTTTATGGATCATTTGCAGTGAAGCGAAGGTTTCATTTATCAAACAGTTTGAATGGCTATGGTGGAAGTTTGCTTTCACCTAGCATTTTGTAAAAGTCAGTTAACTTAGGTTTTGTACGTAAATAATCTCCCTCAGGAGTAGGTGTGTTTTCTTTCATTTTTAAAATAGTGTATGTGTCGACCTGTTTTCTTTAGTATGATGTTTCAGAGCTCGACTCCATAGACCAACAACTAAGGCACTGGAACTGCGCGTTCTTGGCAGTGCGCAGGGAGCATGCCATCCCCTGTGGAGCCAAATGTTATCACATAAAGCTGTCAAAGGGTCACAGGGCATCCAAATACTTGTTCACGCATGCCGCATCCATGGACACCAAGCACAACTTTCATAACAATCCATTTTGGGCTTGAAACGCAAGCAACATGCTGTTTAAATCTTTTAGCGCCGAAGTGCCGAAGTCCCGAAGCAAATATGGATCATCCATCAGCGAGGACATGCAACAGAAATCCACGAACTTCGAGGGAAAGCTGAGTTTGATTTTTGAGTTTCTCGAAGTCCGAAGACCCGAAAGAATCTCAGTCGTTGATCTGCAAGAGCCACGCGTCACCAGATCCCTAGCTCCGGGTAAAAGCACTGAAGGCAGAGGAGGTTTGAGATTTGATTTCTCTGGAGTCTGGAGACCCGAAGGGATCTCGACCGTTGATATATAGAAGCCACACGTTGTCAGATCCTTAGCTCCGAAGGATTTTCTTGGACGAAAATGAAGTTTGAAAATTGAAAACCCTGAAGCCCGAATCGCGAAGTAAATCAGGACCGTTGGTTTGAAAAGGGGTTGATCCGATTCATCGGTTTGAAAGTGCCAGAGCTGAGCCATTGATCAAAGGGCCTCATCCCAGATTGCAGGATCAGCAGCCACGCTCCATTGCGGGGTTGGAAGTTGCTCGGGCGATAATTTTCTTGAGCGGTCCTGCAATTGAAACCATGGTAAGTCAAAAGTGACATGTGGCGAAATGTGATGGATTGTGGGCCCAAAAGCGGTCTGAATCCAAGCCAATTTTGACGGCCCCGCAATCACGTGCTCATATAGCATCTGAGAGAAACGCATGGCCGTCCCCTAAGCATTAAGGCTCGTTGAGTCCCCAAGGAAAAGAAGTTAATGGAAGATAGAGTCGGTGGTTGAAACCTCGGCTCACTCCATAAATGGAAGGCATGGGAGGTCTGGCCGTGGAGATTGAATTGTCAGCCCGAGGTACCCCTGTGGACGGATTTTCCTGTAGACCCATGCTGATCTAAGTTCGCATCGGATAGAAGAATGCACGTGTAGTCTGACAGAAGCCTTCTTAGACGTAAAGCTTTGAATGGAATGGCCAAATCACACCCCTGACAGTGGTGAATAGAGCTGATATAAAATATATTAGTTTAGATTTTGAAAAAAATGGGTGTTCTTCATAGGTTGGAGAGTCGAGTGAGTTTCAGGAGCAGGGCTCTGTAATTTTTCAGTTTGTATGCCTGCGAGCTTGGATTGTAAATATATGTTATTGAAGATTCCTTTGAATCATTTTTATCAAATCATCTTCTTAGTTTATACGTTGTTTCATGATTTCCTTCTTGTTTGAATGTAGTAGATGTGATTCATGGATTCCTGAGGCGATGGAGGATCTGTTGCTCTCATGCCCATCTTTCATGGTTCGTCAGAGATTCTTTGTTTTTCTTATTGTCTGGATGTAGGATCTCTCTCATCTATGGATTTGTGAGGCGGTAGAGGATCTGCTGTCATCTTGCCCATTTTTCATGGTTCATCACTCATACACTCTCTGTCTTCTTCTTCTCACCACCACTTAAATCCTTTTGTCTAATAGGCGGTTTAAATGCCTTCCATATTCACGATACTTATGACTCCATAGCCCAATGGTCCTGACCTGATCTGCAGTTACCTCTGTTATCTTTTCCTCTCTCTACAGTGTCACTAATCTCACCCACTCACACCATTTTAATCCTTTTACTTTATTTTGATGGGTACTAGGCTTATCATCTTGCAGTC
The DNA here is from genome assembly GCA_010110895.2 of Picea sitchensis. NCBI lineage: Eukaryota > Viridiplantae > Streptophyta > Pinopsida > Pinales > Pinaceae > Picea > Picea sitchensis. Next base: position 93,080 of record SNQJ01S0022990.1, on the reverse strand, counting down.
GGAGGGTGACTTCTAGTGCTAACATTCATGGCGCCATTGCCATGGACGGATTTGAGCAGATTGAAGAGCTCACTGGGAAGAACGACATAGATCCAACTCTTGATGGTAGACAAGAGCGGGATACAGAAATTGATTGTAATCATCTACCTGGCGACTCCACATCAGAGACTCCACTAGGGAGGATCCTATTGACAAAAAGATGAAGGGAATGACTAGGTATCAACTTATGAGCTTTCTGCATGAACTTTTGTTATTCTTTCTCAGCTCATTTTTGTTTTTCCCTTCACATATAAAGAGGATCATATTTTTCTTTGTTTATTCGGTTGATCACCAACCTTCCTTTATATATCCATCCTTGGAGGAAGAAGCCATACTTTCTGCCTGTGTTGTAGATACTGATCCACAACCTCCTCCAATCTCATCACATCCTACTGTTACTGTTGAGCCTTGCCATCAGTGTGTTAAGCCTCAAATTCAACCCACTAGTTTTCAAACTAGAATCAAAGACATGTTGTTTGAACCTTTAAAGCTTCCATATCATCTTCATCCTTATCCTCCTGATTTCTTTAAATATATTCCTCATTTTTCCAGGGAAGATCATGTTACAACTCAGAGGCATGTGGAGGCCTTTGAGAACTTTGTTGGTCAAATTGAGATTGCTCATGATGATGTTGCCACGAGATTGTTCTCAAATTCGTTGTTTGGAGATGTTGTTGTGTGGTTGAAATGTTTGGGAGCTGACTCCATTAGTTCCTGGATTGAATTATGCAATGCATTTTTGAAGTGGTGGGGTGAGAACAAGTCCCTTGATTAGTACTGGGATGATTTTAATGACTTGAGGAGAGGGGAAGAGGAAGCCTTGGCCATCTTCAACATGAGGTTTTACCGTGTGTATCATAATATGCTTGTAGAGATCAGACCCACAAAGACTACTGCCATGGTGTACTATGTCATGGCTCAACATTCAGAGCTTGTCCTTCACCTGAGAGAAAGGAAATCAACATCTTTATCTTAGTTATTCATGGATGCTGGGGAAGTGGACGAGAACCTCCGAGCTTGTGGCAGGATTCAAAGTCAGTATCATCTCAACTCTGAACGTAAGGCAGTTTTTACCTGCTGTCCCTATGAATAAAATACGATGGATAAGTTTGTCTTCGACGCAGGTATCCATGAGAAGCCTTGTCTTGATGAAAATCATGTGTATGAACAACTAGGAGCAACAATTACTACTGTTCGTGAAATAGATATTTTTAACAATTATTTTCCTGATAAAATTACCGATTTAAAGGCTGATCATAGATATGAAAGACAACCCCTTTTTGATGAATATCCTAGTGATGATGAGCAACAAGCTTATCTTGTATTTGATCACTATGAAGACAATAAGGATGATGCAGAAGTTGGCCTTATCACATAAGACACAACCCGAGAGTTTGACTAGGAGCAACCCTTAGTTGAGGCACGCGAAGAGATCGTTTATACACATCCAGAAGTAAATCAACAATCATCAGTGGATCAACAGCCTCCTACGTCCAACCTCCTTACACTTGTACCTACAGTTCACAACAAGCAACTTTTTGACCCACATATGTCTATGGCTGTCATTCAATCAAGTGTTCCTATAGAGGAAATCAAGCCAGTTGTCAACAACTTTGAAACAGTGAAGGTAACCTTTCATAAGTTAATCATGTGTTACCTTAAGTTTCATGACCCTGTCGATGAGTACATAAAGTCACACTTTTCAAATGCTTTGGAGCATGCATGCTTGATCTTTTTATTAGCAATTGAAGGTAATATGGGTGATCATAAGAATGAAATTAGTCAACTGTCACACTTTCCTTGTCTTTTATGGATCATTTGCAGTGAAGAGAAGGTTTCATTTATCAAATAGTTTGAATGGCTATGGTGGAATTTTGCTTTCACCTAGCATTTTGTAAAATTCAGTTAACTTAGGTTTTGTAATAAATAAGCTCCCTCAGGAGCAGGTGTGTTTTCTTTCATTTTTAGAATAGTGTATGTGCCGACCTGTTTTCTTCAGTATGATGTTTCAGAGCTCGACTCCATAGCCCAACAACTAAGGCACTGGAACTGCGCGTTCTTGGTAGNTAAATAAGCTCCCTCAGGAGCAGGTGTGTTTTCTTTCATTTTTAGAATAGTGTATGTGCCGACCTGTTTTCTTCAGTATGATGTTTCAGAGCTCGACTCCATAGCCCAACAACTAAGGCACTGGAACTGCGCGTTCTTGGTAGTGTGTGGGGAGCATGCCATCCCCTGTGGAGCCAAATGTTATCACATAAAGCTGTCAAAGGGTCGCAGGGCGTGCAAATACTTGTTCACGCACGCCGTAGCCATGGACACCAAACACAACTTTCATAACAGTCCATTTCGGGCTTGAAACGCAAGCAATAGGTAGTTTTAATCTTTCAGCGCCCAAGTGCCGAAGTCTCGAAGCAAATCTGGACCATCCATCAACGAGGACACGTGGCAGAAATCCACAAACTTCGAGGGAAAGACGAGTTTGAGTTTTGAGTTTCCCGAAGTCCAGAGACCCGAAAGAATCTCAGTCGTTGATCTCCAAGAGCCACGCGTCATCAGATCCCTAGCTCCGGATAAAAGCACTTAAGGCAGAGGAGGTTTGAGATTTGATTTCTCTGGAGTTCGGAGACCCGAAGGGATCTCGACCATTGATATATAAAAGCCACACGTTCTCATATCCTTAGCTCGGAAGGATTTTCTTGGAGGAAAATGAAGTTTGAAAATTGAAAACCTCGAAGCCCAAATCGCGAAGCAAATCAGGACCGTTGGTTTGAAAAGGGGTTGATTCGATCCGTTGCTTTGAAAGTGCCAGAGGTGATCCATTGATCAAAGTGCCTCATCCTAGATTGCAAGATCAGCGACCACGCTCCATTGCGGGGTCGGAAGGTGCTCGGGCGATAATTTTCTTGAGCGGTCCCGCAATTGAAACCATGGTAAGTCAAAAGTGATACGTGGCAAAAGGTGATGGATTGCGGGCCCAAAAGCGGTCTGAATCCAAACTGCTTTTGACGTCCCCACAATCACGTGCTCATATAGCGTCCGAGAGCAACGCGTGGCCGTCCCCTGAGCATTAAGTCTCGTTGAATCCCCGAGGAAAAGAAGTTAATGGAAGGTAGAGCTGGTGGTTGAAACCTCGACTCACTCCATAAATGGAAGGCATGGAAGGTTTGGCCATGGAGATTGAACTGCCAGCTCGAGGTACCCCTGTGGATGGATTTTCTTGCAGACCCATGCTGATCTAAGTTCACGTATGACAAAAGAATGCACGTGTAGTTTGACAGAAGACTTGTTAGACATAAAGCTTTGAATGGAATGGCCAGATCACACTCCTGACAGTGGTGAACAAAGCCAATATAAAATAGATCATTTTAGATTTTGAAAAAAGGGGTGTTCTTCATAGGCTAGAGAGCCGAGTGAGTTTCAGGAGCAGGACTCTGTAATTTTTCAGTTTGTATGCCTGCGGGCTTGGATTGTAAATATATGTTATTGAAGATTCATTTGAATCGTTTTTATCAGACCGTCTTCTTAGTTTATACGTTGTTTCATGCTTTCCTTCTTGTCTGAATGTAGTATCTGTGATTCATGGATTCCTGAGGCGATGGAGGATCTGTTGCTATCATGCCCATCTTTCATGATTCGTCAGATATTCTCTATTTTTCTTATTGTCTAGATGTAGGATCTCTTTGATCTATGGATTCGTGAGGCGGTAGAGGATCTGATGTCATCTTGCCCATTTTTCATGGTTCATCACTCAGACACTCTCTGTCTTCTTGTTTTCACCACAACTTAAATCCTTTTGTCTGATAAGCGGTTTAAATGCCTTCCTTATTCACGATACTTATGACTCCATAGCCCAATGGTCCCGAACTGATCTGCAATTACTTCTGTTATCTTTTCCTCTCTCTACAATGTCACTGATCTCATCCACTCACACCATTTTAATCCTTTTACTTTATTTTGATGGGTACTGGGCTTATCCTCTTGCAGTCAGAGGGTGACTTCTAGTGCTAACACTACATACCATCTCGTATTCAATGCAAGATCCCAGGCGTAGGTTCAAACGCCCCACTCCCACACCTCCCCTACAACCAGATCCAGGAACCAAAACCAGGTTCAATTCACCATTCTGATAGAACTCTCTCACAGTCCAAATCGAAGCCTAGAAGCAGAATGTTGAGCCTGCTGCAATTCGAAGCAGAGATAGAGTAATTGAAAACAGAGATAGAGTAATTGTGAAGGAAACAAACAAAATAGGGCATTGGTTCCAAATTTCCAATAAGCATGGGAAACACCAATAGAATACTAAGTAGTAAATGCACGTCTTATGAAGTCATATACACAACAAAAATTTGAGAAAAAGCTTAGTTTAAACATTAGATAAAAAAACTGAAATCAAGGTCACCTGCATCGAATGTGCTATGAATATCAAACAATACGGTAAGCTCAACTATCACACTTTTCATAAAGTAGATAAATTCTTCTAAGATAACATATAAATTAATGCGGTAAACTATCATAGATCTTGCTAAAAAAGACAACAAATCTAGTAAGAGGACAAGAAGCTATTATATTTCCATTGTTCTTAATAAAACAATAGTTTTTAAGTTTAAAAATACTTGAGCTGCATCAGTAATCCAACTGATGCATAAAGCCATAATGGTAAAACTCAAAACTTAAAAGGTGCCAATTTCATAGAATATTGGTTTGATTCCTCCTGGGATATCTCATACTTGGTCCTATTATGAACGTATATAAGAATTGGACAGATTTTGTAAATGCAACAAAAGTGCTATAACAGGAAATTCCAACTTTGTGGAACATATATTGAAGGAATCTCTTGAACTTACATGATTAATATAATTTTTTTTCACAAATATCAATATATACCAATAAGTGAGACTTTCTCAGTCAATTTTTAAGTTGTCTCAGATTTACAAAGGTTGGGCTTATTTTTTTTTATTATGCAACAAGCACATGGAAACAAACTAAATAAGATTTTAGCGGACTATCAGTGAAGTAAATATTACAACTTCAGTTGTGTTATAATACAACTAGTGGATTATCAGTGAACTAAAAATAAATAAATGTGAGCAATATGATCTCAATCATAATAAAATGTGAGCAATATGACCATTACCTCATTAAAAGGGAGAAAATGCTAAGAAGCTTTAGTATTGTGACTTCTAATCAAACTTTTCATTATTAGAAGTTGTTATGCTTCATGTATGCCCGCAAACACTTGCTTAGAATGAATATGATCCCACTACCCATAATATCATTTTCTGGCCCCTTGGTATGACATTGGTAATCATATTTTGGACTACTCCAAATTGTATTGCATTTCTTTTGGAAGTAAGGTATTTGGCACCACTTTATTTCTCTCTATTTAATAGAACATATGTAAGTGAGCCAATTCCCACATATCCAAAGGCAATACCATTTGGCAAGTCTTTCCCTAGTGAATAATAGATGTCTAACAACATAAATTTGGCTTTGCTTACAACTTTCATTCTTTGTCTTTAGTTTTAGCTTATAGAATTAGATTGTAGGACTTATACACTCCCTTGGTGCAATAGATACAATGATCCAATTTTCCTAGTTCCATGGATTAGTTTTTGGCCACATGTGGATTTGAATGCATTTTCTTTGTTTCAACCTAACTTTTGTTGAGAATTCGACCCTCTTGATGACATTATTAGCTTGTTTGAGTTCATTGATAAGGACTTTGTTTGGTAAAGTCTAACAATGGTAAATATTAAATTTATGTTTAAGTAAATGTAAATCGTCTAGTGCATAATAATTCAAAATGTCAAATTGATTCATTCCAACCTCATTAGCATCATTCAATGAAGATTTCCCTTGGGTGGATATAATATGCTAAACCAAGGAAATAATACAAAATTGCATGGAGTCTTGGGTATGAAGTTGTCTCCGACCTAGTAAGGACCTCCAAAAATAGTTTAAGGAGGGTGTGGGTATGACAAGTAAAATATATGTACTTAGGCATAAATAAATCCTAAAGATAAAATTGGAAAAAATATACATACTTATCAATGTTGCACATGAACCTATCCTCATCCCTAGTTGAAGTAGCTCCTAGATAGAAGGTCCCAAATCCTAGGAACATACAACATTATGGTAAGCATGAAGGTTTCCATTCCATGAAAGATGCTTGTACTGAGGTCATCCCAATAGTTTAACACTGGGATATGGGAATATAGATGATTCCCCTTAGAAGGTATCACAATTCTTATTGTCATACTCCTATTAAAATTGGTTCTCCTATTAGGAATAATGCTCACGCTTCTCATAATGTCCAAAATAAATCTATGTTCTACATCTATACCTTATTTGTATATGTGCAAGGCCCTGTACATTTAATCACAAAAGAATTAGTAGTTGTTGGTTGCAAAATGGAGTTACAACCCAATCCAACAACTGTTCAATACCATTTGTTCAATGGTCTTTCTATTCATGTTCATAGGAAATTTTAGGATTTCCTTGTCTAACTTACTAGTTATTTCTCATATGAAAAGGAAGATATCTCCTAGTTTTACAACGTGTTGGAAGGTTAGCTTTGCATTTGCAATTTTGAACTTTCAAATTTTTTTACAAAAATTGGTTACACCTCAATTTTGAATCATAGTTTGGTCATACTTGGTAACTAAGATTTTGTATGTATGTTCCTATATTGAACGATAGGTATTTAATTCTTTGAATTCACTGGATCTAAATTCATTAAGAGGAACCATTGTATTATCAATTGGAGTGCTTGACACTCGGTAATTTTTTTTTTCAATTTCAACATTATTTTCAGAATTATCTGTCATAAAAGTTTAGGTTGACGTTATAACATTAGTGCTTTTGCTCTATTGTAGACATTTTCAGCTAGGATTACAATTGGTAGAGTGTATTAAGTTTACATAATACTATAATTGATCCAGAGTGGATCATTTTATTATTTTTTATCTATCTAAATGCATTTAGAGTGGAAAATTTTGGAGGAATCAATTTGCAGGGTCATTTTAGTGGCAGGTCCCAGTTTGGAAAATTGGGTTCGTAACCTTTCAGAGCCATTATGAGGCATTGAACGACATTTTTTTGGGTTATAGTGTCAACAACTTGTGCTCACCCCCATGACGATGTTCTACACTTTGATACTTTTCCAATGATGTAGAACATGCGTCAATCGGAGCTCACATGCAAAAGTTATGCCTCCCGCAAATTGACCTACTGGGTTGACCACCATGGTATGGGAGGATGCCACATCAGCCCTCGTTACTCACACATATGGGGCTAGCTACATATGTAATTTCAAGAATATTCTATAAGGTCTAAAACCCTATCACAATTGAGGGTTGAGGAAGACAAAAACCTACCCCTAGATGGCCATCATGATATGTTAAATACCGAGCCACTAGGAGGAGAAGGGATTCCATTCTATAGTATTTCATTTTGTTCCATAACTGAGCAGAGAAACTGGGAGTGAGAGACTAGAGAGCATAAAAAAGGGGGTTAACGTTATGTAGCAGCCTAATAAGCCACATGTCGGTTGATTCTGGTTAATCCCGAATGAATGTGCTTTTTGAAAAGAAAAATTCTTCATTTGCAAAGATGAAATCATATTTGGATGCCCATTTGAGAGTTGTACATGCGGTCCTGATGGCGGATGAAGACATGTACTTCTTGGGGCCCTTTTTTCTCAACTTTGGGTCATTCTATAGCCACTTTCGACTAGCCCCGAACGAAGGCAAGGCGAAAGATGTGAAATTATCGGTTTACAAATATAAAATAATTTTTTGGTACCCATTTGGGAGATGCATGTGGGTGCGCGAACACTCACAACGTTGAGGCATTTTTTGGCCCCTTTCGATCATATTCAGATTGTTTTAGGGTCGATTTTGTCAAACCCAAATGAAGGTGATTTTTGAAAAGCAATTTTTTTCGTTTCCAAATATGAAATCATATTTGGATACCCATTTGAGAGTTGTAAACATGGTCCCGATTCCGAGCGAAGACGTGTAGTTCTTGGGCCCCTTTTTCTCAACTTCGGGTCATTCTACGGTCACTTTCGACTAGCCCTGAACGAAGGCAAGGTAGAAAAAGTGAAATTAAGAGTTTACAAATATAAAATAATTTTTTGATACCCATTTGAGAGTTTACAAATATAAATTATTCATACTCACATTTTTTATTCCTTTTTGTTTTCTATGTAGATCGAGAGATCAACGAATGCACATGAACATGAATTATCATCACTGATAAATTTTTTTCCAAGGGTTTATTTGTTGTGGAGGGGAATTCAACTCCTCCAAAAGATTAAGGAGGGTTAAATCGTATAATCCTCCCTAAAATTGTGTTTCTTGTGCTTGTGGGTTTTCATGTCATTTCCTTTATAGTTGATTCGACACATACATACTCAAATTTCTTCCCTGCATTTTAACACATTTTACACATGCAATCAAAAAATCTTTTGTTATGACAAATTTATACATATATTTTTGTATCTCTTTCCAACATAAATACATATCACAAATTATTCATGCTCCCATAATTTATACACATCAAAATACATTTTACACATTTCCCAACATAAATACATATCACAAATGATTGATACCCACATAAATTATATACATCAAAATACATTTACACATTTCAAAAGATAAATACCTATGGTAAATTATTCATGTTCCCATAAATTATACAATTTACACATTTCCCAACATAAATACATATGGTAAATTATTCATGTTCCCATAAATTATACAATTTACACATTTCCCAACATAAATACATATGAAAAATTATTCATACTCACATAAATTATACACATCAAAACACATTTTACACATTTCCCAACAAAAATACATATGACAAATTATTCATACTCACATCAATTTAATTTATCATATTCGTGCCTTCTCCTTTGTACTTGCATTATTTCCATACCAATGAAAAGAGAGTAGAGCAACCTCACTTTCTAGGTGGGTTTTATCCCGTAAGGGTTTCCCAAAGTATTTGTATCATTTGTGGATGGTGTGTGATTGTATTTTATTGTTCTCAATTTTCTGCATTTGATCTATTTCATGCATAAGAAAAAAATCAATAACTAAATATTCTATAAATCTAAAGGAATTTAACCTTAGATTTTGGTTTTATTTATCAGATCTATTATGACAAACTCTTCTAGTGGAATATCCACTATAGTTTACAGATCAATAATAAGTCATTTTTCTCCAATTTTCAATATAGTAACTCTCTACTTGGTGGGAAACACAAATACTGATGAGTATCATCAACTTGACAAAGAATTAATGGCAGATATATTCTTATTGCATGTTGTATTATATTTATTTTTAGTTCACTGATAGTCCACTAATATTTATTTATAATACAACTAGTGGACTATCGGTGAACTTAAGTAAATAATACATCTTCAGAACCACTGCTTTTGGGCATATTTTTTCCACTTGGATGAGGGAAAAAAGAACATCACAAATTTAATCTAGACCTTTCAGATTTGGAGCATATAGTCAACAATAAAAGGAAGAAATAAGGCCCTTCAGAGTTCTTCCATCCTCTACAACATCTAGTCTTCATCTTGTTTTCCTATCTTCTTGTCTTGTAGTGTGAGTTTGAAAGCAACAGTTCGATAGATTCATAAGTCGAGAGTACACAAAATGTACTAAACCCAAAATACTCTCTTTCTGGCTAAGCCTTGAAGAGGGTTGCAATATGTTTTGAAGCTAGACCCAATTGATGGTTTTTGGGATGCTTACTCCTCTCAACCGCTATGGTTAGACCAATTGACATCATAGCAATTTTTTTTTCTGAATCCATAAGTCATTTAACTGCACAGTTTATGCAGACATATGATATTCATTTCCTTTTCCTTAGTGAATATAAACTAAATTATGTATCTTCATGTAACTTATGGTGCCTGCTTCCATGTAAAATATTAAACATGAGATAATATATATGGAAATGATGCTAAAGATGCTACAACTTCTCTCAAGACAACATTTGAACTGACAATATCTGCTAAACTTCCATGGGCAACTGTTTTGGAGTGTGCACTACTGCCACTGAGAATGGACCTTCAATGAAACACAACGTTCCCACGGAAGTACACATTGGTTTACCATGGTTACTATCCTCAAAATGAGGGGAAGTGCCTGGTGGGTCTCCGTGGGATGTGTATTTCATGAATATTTTGATGGTTTAATTTGTTAATGTTTATGCCATTATTATAGTTCTTTGCATTTCAATAGATAAGAGCATAATAAGAACAAGATCACTAAGAAATACACATTCACAAGAGACACAACATTTATCCTGGGAAACCCTCTAGGGGAAGAAAACCCAGCAAGTAAAACTTCCTTATCATAAATGGCTTATACAATGTTCAGAGATAGCTCAAACCAATACAGATAGTCCTCTCAAGAGATCATCACTCTTCTCCCTCTCTCCAGCGGTAATTGCAACTTGCCTCATGAGGAAGGGAATGAGCAAGTGAGTTGTGTGTTTGAAGTGGTAGCTAGCCTCTTATTTATATCGGTGGCATGTGTGAAAGGTCACAACTTGCATGGCTGACCTCTCTCACTCTGATTGGGTAAACCCACCTTTAATTAGTCACAGGTCTTCCATTATAATTCTTTGGGGCCGACTTCTTATTAAATCCTTTGTAATTGTCCAGATGACCAATCCACAAAGGGATTTGGTCCTTATACAATCACCAGGCATGATTAATCCTCAATGGGGGATTAATCAATAACAATAATAATAATAATGACATGATTAATGCGCAATAGAGTTTAATCCAATAACAAAATAATAATAAGAATGCTCGCCATGAATTACATTATTTCAACACTCCCCTTAACGAAGAGGGTATTCTTCATCAACATCGGTGAGATGCGCATCATCCCGGTGGCATCAGGAGGATAGTATAATCAATATCATCTTGAACCATTGTCCCTAGCACTTTCACGAATCATCGGAAGTTTTCTTCATCAGCGGCATCATCATTCTCAAAGTGCTATCATCATTTGCATCAAATATGTATCAATAAAATGATACCTCATCCGCGACTGGTGGCACATCCACCGATACTGGCTCAATGTCCGCGATGGTTAGTGATAGCTTCGGTGTCGATCATCTTGCTTTACGTCTAACAACTAGGTGAAGCAAGGAATATCACCATCTTACTTTACGTCTAACAACTGGAATTGACGAGGAATCATCATCTCGCTTTACGTTAACAACTAGGTGAGGCGAGGATCACATGCGTCATGCTTTACGTCTAACTGAGTCAAAGCATGACTCATCTTACTTCACGTCTAACAATGAGGTCGAAACGGAACACATCAACATCTCGCTTCACGTCCTGGCACCAGCAATTGAGCGAGGAATCCACGGTACATTATGCTTCGTCTAACAACTAGGTCGGAAGCATAACTCATCTTGCTTTAGATCTAGCTGCGAATTGAAGCAAGGATCACACAGCATCGTACTTCACGATCAACAGCGAGATTGACATGACTCATCTTGCTTCGATCTAACGGCCGAGGTCAAAAGCAAAAGGTCACCGCAGCGCGTCATGCTTCACGTTTAACCGAGGGTCGAAACATGACTCATCTTATGCGATCTACTTGGCGAGTGAAGTAAGGAATACATCTACTTCCCCTTTTAGGGAAGGTCCTTTGAGACAATACCAAACTTATCTCGAAAGTGTTCAACAAACTTTACGAGATAGAGGCTTGAATCATCACCACATCAACAACTTGTTCATCCGTCTTGTGCTTTGGAGCTTCAAGGCTCCTCTACGTACCATGTAGGTGGATGAAATGATAAGCGGATCTCTATGTGCTTGACACAATGGTGAACACAAGATTCTCGTCATTTTAATCGGCTGATTGTCACATGAATGTGGTTGCTCTCATCTCAAATAAAATAGGCATGTATCCAACAACTTTGAAGCCATATAACCCATGACTAATGAGAACATGCGGCAATGTACTATGCTTCCCCTGTGCTGAGAGAAATAATGGACTGCTTCCTACTCACGCCGCGAGATCATAGGCGATCCCAGCGGAAACAACATCCGGAGGGTGGCATGGGCAGCTGGTGCTATATGGGTGGTGGGTCGCCAATGGCAGGACCGTCGGCGTTTAAGGTACCTCATCCACATGTTTCGCGACCACTAGATGAACGCGTGCGGGCTCTGCGGAAACCGACTCAAGGTGTTCGCTGCCCAACCGGTCTCTGATGCAGTGTTGGTCGGTGCATCAGCGATCCAATAATGCAGCTACGTACCCGGTGGCATCTATCAAATCGTTGAGTATCATTATTAGCGGCTTGACTTTAAGCTGCATGGGTGTATTCATGGACTTGCATTCTAGCATGTCAATCATTTGAAGATTTCGGTAGTGTACTTCCCTTGATTAAGGAAGATCCTTTGCGGACTACGCCATACCTCAAGACCCTAAAAGTAATGCATTAGGCCAAGACGCTCATTTCAAATTGCGACAAGTCTCATTTTACATTCATCGATGAGCTTTTCTTCTCGGTTAAGAATAAGTCATCCACATGCGATAGTAATGCGGTTCATTCTCCATGATCTTGAAGTGAGATTTGAATCCCAGCACACTCTTAGGTAAAGCCCAAGCTTCGAGCTGTCTATACATCCATACCAACTCACGGGGCTTACTTCAATCCATTATAAGGCTTTCTTCAATCGTGACATGAGACTTCACGTCTTCAACCTCAAATCCTTGGGGTTGCTCTATGCTCTACTATACCACTCTTCAATGACACCATTCGGAAAAGATGTCTTCACATCCATGCGGTGCAACTTCCATTTTCATCTTGGCAGCAAGGCTATAGTAGTTACGTCCCGAAGTGTATCGTACATAGGAGTGAATGTGTCTTCGCAGGTCGATTCATACGGGGAAAAGTACGGCGACAAATCTTTCTTTATTATTTCTCAATACTTCCATCAACAACATGTTTGATCTTGAAGAGCTATTTTGATGATACCACATCCTTACTTTGCATGTGCAGGAACTGTTCCCATACATCATTCTTTATTATGGATTGGTATTCCCTCTGTCGTAGCATCACGCCCATTCAATATACGGATGGCCTCTTCAAAACATGTGGGTTCTTCATCAATGAATTGCACATCAAAGCCGTGTGGCGGAGAATGGCTTTGGTCTCTTCCTTTGTCTCATGGTTCCTTCTAGAACACCATACTTCTCTCCATCTTGAATAAAGCTTGCTTGCAGAAGCAGACTTTCTTTTATGGGAAGGTCATTTGAGGAGTTCTTGAACTTACGTTATATCATGATCTTAGAGTCTCCTCATCGGGGGAAGCTATGACTTCCCTTACGGAGTTCTGCAACTCTGGGAACTTCCCTCCACCGGACTCTGTCATCCCAGGATTTATAGGTTCCTCTTCATATACTTCTTCAAGCTGGGAATCTTCTCGATTTCTTAAGTCTTTGCTTCTTCATCAAAGTCACGTCCCTGCTGATCTAAATATGGGGGTGACCGAGGTATATCGATATGAAGGCCTTGGATACCTCACCCGGTATCCCACAAATATTCCCTTCTTTAGGAGAGTTCGACTTGTTTCTTTTTCTCTTTACGATATACTGAATAAACCTTTGGACAACCAAATATTACACAGAGATGGCTTGCCGGCTTTTCGGTGAACATTTCTTACGGGGTCTTGAACTCAAGTGCACAATGGGATAATCTATTATGCACATAAACAACTACCATAAACATGCGCCCATAAGCACATAGGAAGATCTTGATCGTGAATCATGGTCTTCAGGGCTTCCATTATCGTTAAATTTCTTCCTTTCAGCTACATGGTTTTGTTGGGGATTATAAGGAGTAGTTAGTTCTCTCTTGATCCCAACATTTTTTGTAGAAGTTCACAAACTCTTTTCCGGTATATTCTCCTCCATTATCGACCGTTATCTTAATCTTTCTTTGGGAAGATTCTCTATCAAGGCTTTGAATTCCTTGAATTTCTTGAATACTCCATCTTTAGATTTTTAAAAATATATATCCGGTCTTCACGTAGGAATAATCATTAATGAGTGATACATGGTATACATACCCATTAATGGAGGATGATGGCATTGGGCCACATACATCGGAATGAATGAGTTCTAGGACTCCTTATTCTTTGTTGTCTCTCTTTGGAAATGGGTTCTTGGCGTTCTTCCCTTGTGCACATCCATGCTTCATAATTCACCTTTGAGTTAAGTAGCACTGTGACAACTTTGCATATGTATGAGTAGCGTCTTGGTTGATGTGAGCTAATCTTCTAGAGTTCATGGATTCTTCAATAGCATAGGTCATGTGGTAGCTTCGGTGACCCACCTTCTTCTTCCTTGATAGTTACTTGTTATGATTTCTTCTTTATACGTTATATGCAGCCTGGCTTCCTCATGTACGGAGCAAGGTCAACAAAACAACAAGCAAAATTAATATCCTTCTTGATATTATAAAGCAATAGCAGAACGAAATCATCACATTAGCTCCTTTAAAGCTATCACTCATAATTTATCTGAAGTAAAGATTAAATGTAAGGAATACAACACGAAATGAGTCAACACTCTCTTAGTGTTGAGCCAAACATTCTTCATGGCAATGAAAACTAACACCATGAGGTTTCTCCTCTAGGAGGTGTTAGTCATATCGGACAAAGTATTCTCATGTTATCAAAATTATAATACTTTCACGACGGTGCTATCTCAACTAAAGTCATTAGCTTGTCATGTGTACCTTTGAATCTTGATTAATCAAACATAGAGCCTTGTCTTCAGAGTGAGTGCTTGCTTTTCTTCGAGGTCTCCTTCACTCAAGTGGCAAGTACTTTCTTCAACACAATGCTGTTGTACTAAGACAATATGCTATCTTGACAAAAAGGTTAGGTTAAGAGGATAAGCTCTATGATCAACTTTTAATCCTTCTAATGATTTGATCCTTAGCTTCAACATGCAACATTGATCAGATAATTTCATAACAAATAGATGCATATTAGAATAATCACACAGGTTGCATCATTCCTCTAAATGTGTTGGATCTAGAGATCCTTTTGGATCTATGGAAAAGATCCCTTCTCACATAAATACTCTTTAGGGTTTAACCATTAACCATATGTGAGTACATACCTCGGATAGCATTTCCAGGTGATGGCACCATCTGACAGTAGCGATAATCATTACCAAAAACTTCAGAGTGATTGCAGCTAGTTCTACAATTTTAAGCTGCAAGCTATAATGCAAGCGCAAGCCCCGGATTCACGAGGCTGCCAATTTGCAATTAGGGTTTATGAAACCCTAATTTTCAAACTTAATTTACGAAATTGATCTAGGGGATAGATCTCACGGCTGAAATTTTGAGTTAAAAATTTGAATGCGGTCCAGATTTCAAAATCAACTTTACTCAAATCGATCTCACAGTTTAAGATTTAGTGCTTAGGGTTTTCACGGTACTTTTGAACATACGGTACTCACGGTTTTGGTATACATTTACTCACGGTTTTGGTACTTTGTGAAACTAGGTTTCACTTTCAGGAAGATCTAGCCAGCGAAAGGTGCATTCTAAGTGCCAAATTGATCCTTGGGGGGAGGGCACAACTTTCTAGGAAGTTAGAAATTTTGAAAAGAAATACTTTCAAAATCCTAATTTTTAGATACTTGATGCTTGATTGACGTTTTCCTCTTGTAGTTTGTGCTTTCTTCAGGTTGGCTCGATACCATGTTAATGTTTATGCCATTATTATAGTTCTTTTCATTTCAATAGATAAAGAACTATAATAAGAACAGATCACTAAAGAAATACACACACATTCACAAGAGACAACATTTATCTAGGGAAACCCTCTAGGGGAAGAAAACCCAACAAAAACTTCCCTTATCATAAATAAGCTTATACAATGTTCAAAGAGATAACTCAAATATATCTGAGATAGTCCTCTCAAGAGACTCGCCACTCTTCTCCCTCTCTCCGAGTAGTACAACACTCATAAGAGAATGAGCAAGTGAGTTGTGTGTTTGAAGTGAGGCTAGCCTCATATTTATCAGTGGCATGTGAAAGGTAGCCTCTTATTTATATCAGACTGGCATGTGTGAAAGGTCACAACTAGCAGGGCCGACCTCTCACTCTGGGTGGATAAACCCACCTTTAATTAATTCTGGGTCTTCCATTATAACTGCTGGGGATGACTTCTTATTCTATCCTTTGTAATTGTCCGATGACCAATCCGCAAAAGGGGATTTGGTCCTTATACAATTACCGACATGATTAATCCTCATTGGGGATTAATCCAATAACAACAATAATAATAATGACATGATTAATCTGCAATGGGGATTTAATCCAATAACAAAATAATAATAAGAATGCTCTTCGCAGTTACATTATTTCAACATAATTAATCAATTTTGACTTAATTTTGGGATTAATATTAGATTTAAAAAAAATGTTTTTGAATAATATTAGCATTAGTAATTTAGTATGATTTTCCATTTTCAATTTCATTTGGAGTAGTCTCTTAAGTTGGGCCCAACCCTATAATTTTGGCACCCAAACCCTGTGATATTTGTACCCTTCTATCGATATTTATAAAACCATCTGCATACATCTTCAATTTTATCTGTTGAAGACCTTCCTCATATAATACTTCATGAATGGTCTCTATACAATTCTAATTCAAGGTTTGTTCCACTTGAGGTTCTTTCCATCAATGCCAAATATAAAGGCTGATGTGGAGGTTTTTGGTTTAGGAATAATGACAGAGGATGATGGTAGCAGGTATTGTCTCGATGATGATTTTGAAAACCACACTTCTAAATCAGAAGCAAATCAATCCAATGTAAGTTCTCATTGAGATTGAGCATATCATGAAGAATGTAACCCTAAAGTATCTTTGACACAAAAATTGAAACCATGTCATCTTGCTCCACTTTATAGTAAGCCCATTTCAGTAATTTGCTGGAGCAATATAGTTTTTTAGTTATGTATCAGAGAATTAGTTAGTGAATGAATTTGCTGTATTGATAGTTCATACTTGTTTGAGTGCTCTTCCATTCATCCTCCATTCCCCATTTTCCCTACCTCCTTACCTATTGGTTCTATAGAAAACCCTAGTGAGTTATAAAACAACATTCAAAGGATTTGTTGCTATGTTTTCGTGAAAGAAGAAAAGGGTTGTGTCCATGGCCATTACCCATATTTCATCTTGAAAAATCCATATTACTTGGAAATATTACAAATCTTCAGGAACTCAAGTGGTTTGTTTAATTAGGGTGAAAATGCGACCACTTATAGCTAGCAAAAAATAACTATTGAATCAGATGATTCTGAGTCAAGCTGTTGTGGAGAGGGCATGTTAAGGCCAACCATCTAACACAACTCTTTGAGAACTAGAAATATCAGCCACTAAATCACAGAGCACCTCGAGAACAAGAAAGGGAAGACTCAATATGTCCAAGAGAAACCAAAAGCAAAATATAGAAAAAAGATGGAAATATAGTACAAATCTAAATGGCCAATGTCAAATCTTCTCTTCCAAGGAATGAGTGACCAACAAAAAATCTATTGAATGGGTTGACCAAACAACTTCAGCTATATTCTCTCCAAATGAGCAAATGGTTACAAGTTACAACATTTGATCTCCCAGTGCCAACTGAGAGAGGTTAGGAAAACATAGAGGCCTAGGGGGAAAACTGATATTTCTCTCCAAATGAGCCAATGGTTTCAAGTTACAAAATTTCATATCCCAAGTTACAAAATTTCATATCCCAATGCCAACTGAGAGGTTATGAGAACATATGGAGGCCTAGAGTAAAGATAGTAGTTCTCTCCAAATGAGCCAATGATTACAAGTTACAACATTTCATCTTCCAATGCTAAGTGAGAGTGGATAGGACAACATTGGAGGCCTAAGGGAAAACTTGTATTTTAATTTTTATCTCCATCTCTACTATAATGAACAAATATCTATACCATATTAAATGTTACTACTAATTGTTTAGAAGTGCTACATTGAGTAACAACTCAACTTAATTTAACTTCTTCACGAATAAGAGGAATAATCGCACTGATGGTTTTCAAGTGGTGATGCTGTTAAAAACATTTCTAACTCCTTGGACAACATTAAAGATAAGTTGTTAATGGCCATCACCTTCGAATATTAAAAATGAGGAAAGAATGGAGCAAATCTTTTACAACAATATACTCTACCCCAAGACTCCTTCCCATCTTCATAAAACTAGAGGCATGCCTCGTACTCATTCAAAAAACTAGAGACATGTCCCATACATAAGTACCAATTCAACAAACTAGAAGCATTCCCCATAGATAAATACCAATTCAAATTCAGGCTCATCCAGTTCTTTTTAATTATAAACGTTCCAAAAGCTTTCGAAAGGGATTCAAAGGCAACAACAACTAACATAAAATTGATCTTGGGTCACGGGACTTATAGACAAAGATTTACAAAAAATGAATATCAACCATATTCATGGGGAAATAATAGACCTAAAGCTTTTCAGATGTATTAACAAGGCATATTATACACCCAACGAAGAAATGCATTATGGTTTCTATTTAAGATGCAATGGCCAATTCCATATTTAGGATTGGGGCATTTCCTCTTTCCTACCACAATATCCTTTTAAATAGAATATGAAGAAAAACTCGTCAATATCTCCTAGGATCTTTGATCACTTTAGACAAAAGAATTTAATTATGTGATATTGTAATCTTGAAGAAGCATACTAGCCTCATCTTGGGTTACCATGGGTCACAAAGCTTCCCTGGAAAGAGTCTATCTCTCATAATATAAATCATTTAACAATCTAGGACCATATTGATCATCAAAGATTGGAGGGAGGGGAAGCTCTCCTTGTCTACTTGTTCCAGATTTTCTTGAGGCTTGTCCTAAGAAAGGGTACAATTATGTTTACCTCCCACATGTACTATAGTAAAACTTATTCCCATCTAGGTCCCATCATCTACAAATTGGTCAATGGTTCCCACCATATTCACATGCTTGGCATTTAATGATAGTTTAAAATGGTTGAATTTTGTTTAGTCTGTTATAGGGCTGAGATCAAACTTGGTTGTCACTGAACCATATTAAATTTGGGAGGTTTTATGAAGATGTGACAATGAGTAGATGGACAAAGGATCAATAGTGTTGGAACATTATACACAAACTTTTCTAAGAATAAATCCAGATTTACACACATGATTTTCCACCTAGCTATTTTATGCAGTAGCAAGTTTTTGTCTTACTAATATGGTATTTCTGGCCAATTCCCTCATAACTAACTTCTTTGAATCCTTTTTCTTTTTAGAATAGATAACTTCCCTATGATGGTAGGACCATAATGCATAAACAAATTGAGATGTAATTTATGTTTTGCAGATATGAATCTGCTAAGGCTAATGCGAAATGTTATAATGCTACACAAGCTCTCTCTCTTTTGTTGAATGTGCTTCCTTTTAACTCAAAATAAGTGTTACAACTGGCCTGAAGAGGTCAGGCACCACAAGTGGCCCACTGGCACAAGAAAAATGATCTTCAAGGAGCAAACTATTGAACACAACCACCTCCATTTGGCTAAGTTGTTGCAATGGGGAGTGGTCTTTCATCAAAATCACCCAAGACTTTCCCTTGCCCGACATGCCACCATCTTCATCATTGAACCACAATCCCATTGAAAACGCAATCACCCAAAGTAGCTTAGGATCTATTTTAACAAAATTACTTCTACTTAAATTTAATCATTCTACAGAAAGTGCTCTACCTCAATGTACAATGCAAAGTCACTCATAGCTAAAGTTCACATCTTATGGAGTATAATTTGAAGTTAATGACCACTTCAGTTTTTGCAACCATGCTTTTAGGATCTTCAAGAAGAAAACAGGTTATGCGGCTTGTTTACAACAAGAATTTTAATGGTATTCCCAAGTTATCAAGCTTTAGCAAATTGAATATGACATAGTGTTTACTTCTTATTAAGCAATTAACTTGGATTTTTACACCTTGACACACACACACAAGGGTGTGCAGTGCACTGTGCAACATCACTATCTGAATTTTAAAGCATATACCTGGTGCATCAAGATGCAAGTTTATTACTCTGTTACTATACAGATGACCAAAGCTTTCATGTTCATAATGAGCTAACAATCAGTCAACGCATGATTGAAAATACATATGTGACTATGAGGAATGTAATAAAAACATTGATGTGAGGTTGAAAAAATCTTCTATTGAATAATATATCAGGCGTGCTTTTTCATTGCATCCTCAGTTATTAGCACATTAGGATGGAACAATGGAACACAATTTTATTTTATGTTTTCAAACCAAGATATTTAGGAATAATAGAACAAAACAACATAAAATTTTATTGCTATATCATTTGGTTATTGTCACTAAGGATGTGGACCAATGGTGTCTTTATGCTTTAATAAATGAATATTCTTCCTGTAAAGAACTAACAACTCGGGAAGCTCAGCTCTCAAGTTCAATAGAATTCTAGACAATTGAATGCTTTCTTTCCTTGCAAGTAGATTGCATTGTATAGCCACAAGAATTTTCCTATCTTAAAAGTGCAGCTAATGTGATTTGAGAACTGGAAAGGAAATTATGTCATGTATGCTAGGAATATCTATAAGAAGTATCACCAATTGATCAATTCCCAACCCTTGCAATGCACATACAAAATTCAGTCAAATGGAATTAATTTTTTGGATAAGGTATAGGCAGGATATAGAGTCCTCATATGGAGTTTCTAACTTGATACGATACCATTCCTGCAGCAGGTGGCATACCATACTCAAGAGCTGTCAGGAAATATTCATCCAATGTAACTTCATATGCTCCATCATCTTGGCCTTCCTTCCCATCTAAATTAGAAGCCATCCTAGCTTCATTGTGTTGTTGTATTTGGGCTTCAAAACATGTTCTCTGAAAGAAGGTATTTGGTGACAGGTCAATAGGTTATAAGTATTTTACAATGCATGGATATTTAACTATAGTAGGAACCATAATAAATATAACTTAGCACCTGGTCAATTGGGTCCATTAATTCTGAAAATGCATTTTCTAGCTCACCACCGCATATAAAGAGTTCAAACCTTTCTGTCAACTTTGCATGCCTGCAACCCCAGTTATCAACAAAGAATATCAAGGCACAAATTAAAAGTGTTGTTCAGTCTGCAAAGCAGCTTGCATTCTTAACAATATGACATACAAAAGAAAGCAATGACAAACCTTCAAAATCATTAAAAAATAATGAACGAGACAAAATTAGAATGCTAGACAAAGCACTGGTGCCAACTCACATTCTTTATATTATGGGATAGGAAGATCGCCGATACCAACGATACCATGGAAAAAGAATGCATGCAAAATGTATAATCAATGCAAAATTGAATATGTGTTGCATGCACCAATATTTTCCCTTACTTAGAGAAGCATACAAACCAAATACAAGCTAGAGAACACTCCAGAATTGCTTACAACATTTAAAATGCCAATGTAAGAAAAAAGCACACAACAAAATACTAAAACAGGGAGATGATTTGCAAAACAAAATTGCTTAAAATCTAGAATGCATTTCCCAGTCAAATTGTCAGGCCCATATGCCCCTTAAATAAGTGGGAAAACTAGCAGAAAACCAAAATCTATGCAAGGACTTTATCACACTATCATTTCCTCAGCCATGATTTAACTCAAAGTCTCTTCTAACTTAGTTTTATTTCCCTGGGTTATCCTGGTTACAAATTCCACCAAAGCAATGGTAGTTTACTCTTAAAATAGAAAGAACATATTCCTGACATTCAAATCTACATATTAGCTCCCACTCTAAAGACATACATGCTCCAATATAGACATAAATCACCTCTCTTAAGGATCATTGTGCTGTAGGTCAAGAGAAATGGTGCAAAAATTTTACACATTGAAGAAAAGGTGCCCTTTCAAGTTTCAACACTGTAGAACGACCTCCTAATGCTAAATGTCAATTTGGAGTGGAATATTACCAGACTTTTGCAAATAAGAGAAAAATGGAAGAACATACTAAAAACTAAGTTTCCATCACATTCTAATGCCATATTCAAAAATCAATTGCAAACTCTCATGATAAAAGATGCAAAAGTTCCTTAGAGATATTAGTTTTGGACAAGTAACTAGCCCTTACTTTAAAAAGAAACTGGCATATATCCAAAAAGACTATTGAAGCTCACATCAAATACTGTCAAATTCTCTAGCCGACCAACCCCAGATGGCAAACATCCAGATAGACTATTGTTCAGTAGTAGAATTTCATTGAGTGTATTGGACATCTTAGCAAAGTAAGATGCATGCATCCTATTAAATTGGTGTTAGCAAGAACCAAAACAAAGGCATGAGAGTTCCCTATACTTGGAGTGATCTCATACTGGAACATGTTGTTTTTAATGAAGATGGCATCCAATATTTGTCCAACAACTTTGATGGAAGAGGACACCCAAATTTGTTAAACCTAATATCCAAATACTTCAATGAAGGCACTGAGAAGACCGTGGTAGGAAAAAACATAGTTAAACTCGGTAAATCCTCCTTCTGCAAATTTGTGAATGAGAGAAATTTACACAGAATTTGTATATTTCTCTTGTACATAAAATCTGTCTAGCATATTTTCTTGTTACTGCACTATTTATGTCTCCTGCATATTGCATTTTTGTTCATGGTAACAATGCTAATCTATATATATTGTGTTTGTCTGAGTCATAGCTTGGAATGTGCAACACTATTACCAGCATTAATCCTTTAACACACTGGCTGGAATCTCTGCACTTGTCCCTTATTTGCTGATTTCTGAAAGGGACACACGACAAAGTTAATGAAAAGATATACTGCTAAATACCCTAGTTTGGTCTTTAGTTGTGAACTCATTCACAAGTACAAAGCCCAAGGTGCACAATATTTACTTAGTTATGTGCATCTTTTGGCCTTATCATATAGTTTTATATCCTTTCATGATCAATAGTTCATTAGCACTAGATTTGTTAGAAATAATAGATGTGCTCGTTTAGCCATAGAAAATATAGCAATATTGTCACCCAACCATAGGATGAAGCCACCCCCGAGCACCTTAAACTTGACAGAGAATGATTCCAGAAGCAAACCCTAGGCCTAATAGCCAATCAATGTAGCATACCTCTCTCCAGAGCTAGCACACAAGGCAGAAAGTCCAAACCATAACCAACAGAAAGTCCGAGCCTAAACCTAGAATACAGATTGCAGTAGCTGCAGCTGCAACTACTCCCCAGACTTGCGCACTTACCTAGTTTCTGCAGTGCGCACTTCTATATTTCTGCAGTTTCGAGCTGTCTCCTCAAAATGAGCTCTGACGTCCTGTATTTATATTGTTTTTCCTAAGATGTCTGGGCCAACTTCTCATTCTGGAGGCTAAACACTGAATATTAAATATTTCCTTTAACCGACTTGTATTCTAGGGTTATGTCCAATGCTTTAGGGTTTCTTCATGCTTCCCAAAATATTCTATTCTCGTCAGGGTTACACGTGGAGGTTAATACCTCCCGCAACTACCATAATATCAATACTCCCTCCTAGCTAGGGAGGTATTGAAGGCAATGGTCTTGAGCACAAACATACCATTCAACCGGTAGCATCATCATAGCCATACATGCTATCTCATGATTAGATCATGAGCACCATCATCCCTATCAATATCATTTGATAGCATCAACTGCATCATCTCTTGAAACCATACTCCATCTGAGTAATCAGGCATGATGCTGAATAAGTCACTCACTCCATAGAGTGATACAAGGACCATTCTTCTAATCTAGACATACGTCCTAGAAGAATGATTGTCCCAACATATGCTAAAAGCTATGCCATTGGCTACAAAGACCATTCCTATAGGAATGTCAGTCTAGGACTATTTTCTAATCGGGTCATATGTACCATAGAGATCCATCTCAACCTATATGCCTTAGAAAATATCGGTCCTGTTATCGCACGGTTTGTAGGAAAGGTTAAAAGAGCTTGAGTCAAGGGTAGAAACCGGCGTAACAGGAGCTTCCCCACCCACTGTCACCTCGNACTGAGATATTCTCACAAAGTATGATGTTATGCTGTCATCATCATTCATTTTCATGTCACAGAGCTCATTCTTCAGACTCATTACTTGTCCAATGTTTCTGACTGAGAAGAGGTTAGTTAGGGCATCAAACATCTTTTTAGATGAGTCAAGATGAGAGATGCAGGGTATCAAGTGGTCTTTTACAAAGTCCACTATGATACTCATGGCATTGATGTCATTGTCTTTGAACTTCTCCATAACCGCAACATTCTGAGGTTCCTTCTCTTTTCCTTCTTCAAACTGTGGTTCCACGATCTTTCCTTTCATGATATCCAACACTTTATTCTTGGCAAGGATGAGATCAATCCTTGTCTTCCATGCTATGAAGTTAGAAGCCCCTTCTAACTTGTTTTCTGACTTCATAGAGTAAGTCATGAATGCTTTGACTTGGTCAACCATTGACTTTGACCAAGAACTCAAACTTGGCGTCTTAGCTTGCTTGGAGTACCATGAGGTGCCTTGGGTTAGGGCGCACTAGGCTATCCATAAATTAGGTCAATCTCTTCATTTAAGGTGCCTCAACAAGAGGGTTAGGGTTTTGTTGCTGCAGCAAAAACTGACTGCAACTGCAACTGTAACTGAGCAAATCCTCCCAATCTATCTTCCAGTGATTAGACTCTTTGAAGATAGTGTGGGCCCATAACCTATTAGAAATAATAGATGTGCTCGTTTAACCATAGACAATATAGCAATATTGTCACCCAACCATAGGCCGAAGCCACCCCTGAGCACCTTAACCTTGACAGAGAATGATTCTGGAAGCAAACCCTAGGCATAATAGCCAATCAATGTAGTGTACCTCTCTCCAGAACTAGCACACAAGGCAGAAAGTCCAAACCATAACCAATAGAAAGTCCTAGCCTAAACCGAGAATACAGATTGCAGTAGCTGCAATTGCAGCTACTCCCCAGACTTGCGCACTTACCCAGTTTCTGCAGTGCGCACTTCTATATTTCTGCAGTTTCGAGTTGTCTCCTCAAAATGAGCTCTGACGTCCTTTATTTATACTATTTTTCCTAAGTTGTCTGGGCCGACTTCTCATTCTGGAGGCTAAACATTTAATATTAAATATTTCCTTTAGCCGACTTGTCTTCTAGGGTTATGTCCAATGCTTTAGGGTTTCTTCTTGCTTCCTGAAATATTCTATTCTCGTCAGGGTTACATGTGGAGGTTAATACCTCCCGCAACTACCATAATATCAACAAGATTTTGTACTAAATTGACAAGTACAAACAATTGAGTTTCACTATCCATTGATTCCAATTTCTCATTTATACAAAATTCAATGTGAACCAACTAACGACCAAATATTTTATGTTTGACTTCTCTTGAGTTGCAACTGAAACTTCTACTAAATGAATGGCTTGATGTGGTGCAGTATTTTTTCATTAAGTTGGTTACCATTTAGAAAATGTGTTGTTTATGCTTTCAAGTAAATCTGGTTTCCATCATTTTCATCTATTCTTTGACAACAAAAAGTCACGAAAATGATCTACATTTCAAATTGATACCTGTAGACATATATCATATCACAAACCTTGGAACAAGATGGAGATGGGTACATTATTGAGAAAAGACTCTGAGACTGAAAATATTATTTGAACCATAGGAAGCAGTGGCAAAGATTAAACACCTAGCATAGTGATTGTAGTGGTTGAAAATGCCCAAGAGCCATTGTTTTGGGATACATAGAATATGGTCATGGCTTCTATATGTTTCCTTCACAAATATTATCATGCATATAATCACTGCAATGAATGAAAACTACCATGATTCAGTGATGGAAACATTATAACAAACTAGAAGTCAAACATTCACTATAGTGAATGAAAATTCACAAAGTTTCAGTAATGTAAATATTATAAATTATACATACCGTTTTGGTTTCCTCGGATGTTCTCAGCTTGGAACTTGACTTTCTAGAATTAGGTTCTTCTGCAACCATAAATGCAGATTGGTCTTCTTCCCTTAAATGTCCCCTTCCTGAATCACTACACTGCAACTGTAGGCCTCTGTTTTTCAAACTCCTATGCTGCCCAATTTGGATTGCAGAACATGGAGACATGCATACTTTCTCAAGCCTTTTGTTGTAGAGTTCAATATATGATGTTTTCTGTAACTGTCTAATGCTACAGATTTTAGAAGACTTTGGGGGATCAAGAGGAGACTTGTTTTCTTTCTTTTGTAGAGCAAGAGTCCTAGTCCTGGCTCTAGTCCTAACTCCAAGAGATTTGGACTGAGATACCATGCAATCTCTACAACTCAATTGTTCGCAAACACAATGAGATATGCTTTGCAGTGTAGTCTCAGCAAAGCATGTCTAGAAGAAAACTTGTCAGATGTAAATGGGTGTGGAAGTGTTGAAACATAGTAGGTCTAGTTAGTTTCCAAAGGATTCTCTTAAGATGAAAGGATTAAATATATTAAAACTTTTTCAATGTGCCTTGTGTGTATTGGATATCTTAGCAAATCAGGAGGTAGGCATCATATTAACTTGATCAGGAGGCATGCGTCATATTAA
>SNQJ01S0022990.1:20349-66316 GCA_010110895.2 Picea sitchensis | reverse complement strand
TATCATTAATTAATTGTTCATAATTGTCAATGGTTATTTAATTATTAATCAACTCTTAATTATGTGAGTAAAGAATTAATAGGGTTGATAATTTAATTTATTAAAACTTACGTATATGAGTGGGATAACAAACATTAAATAAATGATAAGAAACATTAATAAATGGGATAAGATATTTAATAAATGGGATAAGATATTTAATAATGGGATAAGATATTAGGTAAGGGAGTAAATGAAGGGAAGTCGGTGAAGGAGGGATAAGGGGGGAAAGGAGTTTGGGGGGGGGGATTCGACGGGAGTTGGGGATGAATTTTGCAGAGCGGGGAATTGACAGAGTGAAATTTGGAGTGGAATTGACACAGTGCACCGGGGGTTGCTGGGGGTTTTGGGCACGGAGGGCCAGGATATCCATTGATATCCTGGGGCTAGGGAGCTACCTAGTTGGCAGGGAGGTCGGTTTTGGGTAGTATTCTAAAGAAGCGGGAAGCAAGCAAGCAACGAGCAAATAATAGCATCAGGTTCAAGTAAGAATTATGCATTGTTTTGAATTAATTTGTTATTAAATTTTATTATATTGACGGAATTGCATACGAATAAGTTAAATTAGTAAAATTTCTTGAATTTTACTACTAAGTAGGTTATTTAAATTATTCGGTCATTACAATATTTGGGTACTTTCAAGCTATTTTTTCTCGCTGTTTTAGGACAACCTTCTTGTTGTTCAAAACAATCCATTGAATCTGAACTTTACCCTCTCTGAATCTGCCCACAAATGTCATAGGTCGATCTAAAGAAAGAGGGAAGAATCAAAGAGGTACTTCTCGATCAAAGTCAAAATGAAAGAAGAGTAAGCTTAAGTGTTGGTACTGTGACAAATCTGGGCACCTTAAGAAGGATTGTTTGAAACGACAACATGCCTCCAAAGAAGACTCTACAAAAAAAACAAAGGAAGAAAATGCAACAAAAATAAGTTCATCTTTAGGTTCAGGTTCATGTATGACTGATGGGGTTTTGTCAATTAGTAATGCTTGACGCCATGATCAACATTGGTTATTAGATTCTGGTGCGTCCAATCACATGTGTTTGCAAAGACACTGATTCTTTTCTTACCAGTCTAATTGTTTATATGGGAAATGATATTTCCTATAAAATTGTTGGAATTGGTAGCATTCGAATTAAAATGTATGATGGTTATGTAAATACATTAATTGATGTGAGACATGTACCTGAGTTGAGAAAGAACCTAATATCTTTGGGAGTCCTAGATTATAGAGGATACAAGTGTACAGTTCAAGGTGGAGTTATGAAGGTCTACAAAGGCATCTTTCTGGTCATGAAGGCTAAGAGGATTGATAATCTTTATCAGCTAGAAGGAAGAACTGAGTCAGATCAAGCAACAATAGTATCTGAGAACGCCAATGATTCTGCTCAACTATGGCATCAACGTTTGGGTCATATGAGCGAGAAAGGACTTAAGGTACTCGTAGATTGTAAGTTACTTCCTAGTTTAAAGTCTTTGAATTTAGATTTATGCAAACATTGTATTTATGGAAAACAGAGTAGGCATAAGTTTAAAACGGGAAGGCACACAAGTAAAGGTATCCTTGATTACATCCACTCAGATGTCTGGGGACCATCTCCTATTGTTTAGTATGGAGGATCATCATATTTTGTCACTTTTATAGATGATTTCTCTAGGAATGTGTGGGTCTATATGTTAAAAAGAAAATTTGATGTCTTTACTCTTTTCAAGCAATTTAGAGCTTTAGTTGAAAAGAGTACAGGCGAGTCAATAGAATGTTTAAGAACAAATAATGGTGGTGAATTTACATCAATGGAATTTGAGAACTATTGCAAGGAGTCTGGAATTGATAGGCATAAAACCACTACCTATACTCCTCAACAAAACAGTGTTTCCAAACACATGAATAAGACTCTTCTAGAAAGAGCAAGGAGCATGCTTAGTAATGCCAAGTTGCAGCAGGAATTGTGGGCATAAGCAATTTCTACAACTTGTTATCTGGTAAATCGATCGCCATCAACAACAATAGAATGTAAGATTTCATAAGAGGTATGGACATGTCACCCTTGTGATTATTCTAATCTCAAAGCTTTCGGTTGTGAGGCCTATGCTCTTATTCCTAAACATTAACGTTCTAAATTAGATCCAAAATAAAAAAGACTTATCTTTGTTGGGTATGGTGATGGTATTAAGAGATACAGGTTGTGGGACCCTAATTCCCACAAAAACACCATTAACATAGATGTTATATTTGATGAATCATCACTCATTAAATCAGATGTAGATGTTCAAGTGAAACAGGAAGAAGTACCACAATCTCAACAAATACAGTTTGAAACTTGTTTATCTATAGAAGACAATGAACACAAAGAAGTTTCTGAAGATGTTCATGAAGAAGTTCCTGCAGAAGGAAATGTGGAAGAAGATAATAATCAACAAAATGTGGATCTACATGGGTCAGAAATCATCCTAGAAGGTATGATGATTTTGTTTCATCTGTTTCTTTGATTACTAATGATGAGGAACCTACTTGCTATCGGGAAGCAATGGAGGTGTCTGATAGTGAAAAATGGAAAGAAGTGATGAAAGAGGAAATGAATGTGTTAGAGAGGAATGTAACATGGGACTTGATAGAACTCCCAAAAGATAGGAAGATTGTAGGTTGCAAGTGGGTCTTTAAGTTGAAGAGGGGTGTTGATGATAAGATTGAAAGGTACAAAGAAAGACTAGTTGCAAAAGGATATTCTACGAAAGACGGTATTGGTTTTCATGAGATTTTTTCACCGGTTGTTAAGCTTGTTTCAATTCGAGTTGTGTTAGCATTAGTTGCATTACTTGATCTGGAGTTAGAGCAGCTAGATGTTAACACAAAATTCTTACATGGAGATTTAGATGAGGAAATATACATGGAACAACCAGAAGAGTTTGTTCAAGATCGCAAGAAAATGTTTGTTTGCAGACTCAAGAAGTCATTGTATGGTCTGAGGCAGTCTCCCAGACAATGGTACAAGAAATTTGATTCTTTCATGGTAAGCCAAAATTATACAAGGAGTGAGTATGATCATTGTGTCTATTTTAAAAAGTTTGATAATGGCATATTCATTATTTTGGTGCTTTATGTTGACAACATGCTTTTAGCAAGCAAGAGCATGACAAAGCTCAATAGGTTAAAGACTCAAATGGCTAGGATGTTTGATATGAAAAATCTAGGAGCAACAAAACAGATCTTGGGAATGGAGATATTCAGAGACAAAAAAAAATGGCAAGCTATGGTTATCACAACAGAAGTATGTAGATAAAATACTTTTGAGGTTTGGTATGAACAATGTGAAACCAGTCTCAATCCCTTTGGCTTCCCATTTCAATATTTCTTCAATTTTATGTCCTAGTACAGATGAAGAAAAGGAATATATGTCTCATGTATCGAATGCTAATGCAGTAGGAAGTTTGATGTATGCAATGGTGAGTACAAGGTCAGATATTTCATATGCAATTGGTGTTGTCAACATATACATGGAAAGTTCAGGAAAAGAGCATTGGGCAACAGTGAAATGGGTGCTTTAGTATTTGAGGGGCACAAGTAATCATTGTATTACTTATAACAATGGTAGTGATTTAGTCTGCAGATATGTTGATTCAGAGTTTGCAAGTGATTTGGACAAGAGAAGGTCAACTTTAGGATATGTCTTTACTCTTGCAGGTGGAACTATCAGTTGGATGTCAAAGCTTCAAAACATTGTTGCTTTATCCACTACAAAGGCATAATATATAGTTGTTTCACATGCTTGCAAGGAGGCAATTTGGTTAAAAGGTTTGTTGGGTGAGTTTGGAAGGATTCATGACAAGGTAAAACTACTATGCGATAGTTAAAGTGTTAATCACTTGCCTAAAAATTCAACTTATCACAGTAAGCCAAAACATATTCCTATTAAATACCATTTTGTAAGACAGATTGTAGATGAAGGTGGAGTGACTCTTGAAAAAGTCCATACAAAGGAAAATTGTCCAGACATTTTCACAAAACCAATACTATTAGAGAAGTTGAATTGGTGCTAGGCTTCTGTTGGCTTGCTGGGAAGGTGATGAATAAATTGGGCATGATATATCAAGTAAATTGTTGTCAAGGTGGAGATTGTTGAATATGCCAACTAATTTCCAAGATATTGCAGATATTGGCAGATTTCATGGCTCCTATTTTGTAGAAGTTTGTTAAACCAAATCTACCAATTTGGAATGAGTGCACATTGTGTGAAATTTGCTTTATATTCATGTAAACCCGTAGAGGCAAAGGTTGAATGGAGGTTAGGTCGAATGGTTGAATGTATCATCTGGACGCCTGCATTTAGTGGTTGTTGTAAACTTCTCCCTTGAACAATAAGAAAATACCGATTATTATTACCCCATGGAGGTTTCCCTAACAAGAAGGGTTTTACCACGTAACTCAATATGTCAATTTTATGTATGTTTGTTGTATTATTCGTCTTGTTTAATCATTGCAATTGCTCCACTTGTTCTTGTTTAGCTTCGGCTACACAAAAAAACCACATAACGACATAGTGAAAATCCAAAATGGTAATGTGATAGAAATCTGAAAAACTTTAAGAACTAAAAATGGAAATGAAGTATGTGAGCTTGTTAGATTCACTTCCCTGATTTCACCAAAGTCGACATCAAAATCAGAACTCAATTTCCTCCGTCTATGTTGATAGCGCCTACATTAATTATTTTGATATCCTTTCTGGTTTTTTGATATCCTTGATAGTTGGACGACAACCAAAACGGGTTCGATAGAGAATGCCTATTCATACACAAAAGAGGTTATTTGAAATTCGAATGGTTTGGTTTCTCATATCAAATAGTCAAAGGTCGATACAAAGGTCATTTCATTTATATTCTAACTCTCTTGCAAATATTATCTCCCTCTCTCGTTAACATGAAAATTGAATTCTATTGTCACCTTCATTTCATCTTTAATGTGCGGTAGTGATAATGATATAAGCTCATACATATCCTTTTGATTTGACATATACATGTCCTAAAGTTAACTAAGTTTCTTTAATTAATCTTGATAGTATCAAATAGAAATTAAAATTGTGTAAAAAATGAAAAATAGATATTAATTTTACTTATTTGAAAATAAAATATCTTATGTTTATTTAAAAATTATTTTTTTCTCAATTGTAATATGTTAAAATAAGTTAATGTGTTAATTTTATTATTATTAAATTTATTTGTGAGAAAAAAAATATAAAAATAAGTGAACTTTGTAGCAAAAGTATTTATACTTGCTTCCTAAAAATGTTTTAAAATAATAGTTGTAAGTAGTTTAAAGAATCTCTCGCATTCACAGCAAGTATGTGGTAGGTTAATGATACAAAACAATATTTTCAATTCCCTATGATCCCTTTTTCTTTGAGCTAAATATTGCAAATAATCTTTTGAAATAATGGAGGATTCTAACCTATTTAATTGGTGGTAAATATTGAAAATAATCTCTTAATGTCCATAGGCTTTAGATTTGCAAGTGTGTCGTATAAGAATAAGTATTGAGTTTGTAAATGACAACAACATTATTTTACTTTATTTTTCCAATCTTTTATGTAAGGACACTTTCAACTCTTTTTCCACAAATTCAAAGAAAAGCTTTAGCATTGATCACTATGCACAACATAAATCTATCTTAAGATCAATCTTTTATGTAAGGACACTTTCAACTTTTTTCATAAATATAGCAAAAGACTTTGGCATCGATCACTATGCATAGCATAAATCTATCTCAAACCTTTCAACTTTTTTCATAAATACAGTGAAAAGCTTTGGCATTGATCATTATGCATAACATAAATCTATCTTAAACATTATGTCAATGTCTTTGGACTTCATCGGTTATCACTTGTACAAAAACAATTTTTTTCCAAAATTTTGAAAAGGGCTTGATCATTTTCCATTACCAAAGTGGAATATTTTTCCATAGCTATGTCTAGATTTTCACACACTTATTCTACAATATACAAAAGGTTTCTATGTAGTTACTATTTTATTTTTATAAATACGTCTAACTATAACTAGAGGATTATATATAAAAACAATCATGTTTAGCTTAGTAAACAACTTAGTAGACTRGTTTAAATAGCTAAGTGTTATGTAGGAGGTTTCATATTGTATTCCATGTTCAGAAAATTCCCCATAAAATTTCAAAGAGTAAAAGAAACCACCTCCACATCATTTATTATAATACCATTTGTTTTAACTTTCATATAGTAGGTGCAAAATCTACATCTTTTTCTAAAGATTACATAATCATCTGTATAGATATAACATCATCATCAAGTTAAAACTAATTAGGTGATATTAGATAACTTTGACACTTTCTTACTTAAAAATCTACAAAAACAAGTGTGTTATAGTTTGGTCATATTTTGGAGTGTTATGGATAGAACTAATAAAATAAAAATTTTATTCATCAATTTTTTAAAAATGTTTTGAAGACTTCAATTTACACTGTGCATACGATTTCTAGATAAACATTGTGTAAGTAGTTTTCGAAACGTCCAACGTTTCCAATGGACACTCCACCCATTGTCAGGGACTAGAAGCTTTAAGATGCTAGAATAGAGTGGCGATGAATAATATTTAAAAGGCGGGATTAGAAGATTATAGTTGAGGAGAAAAAAATATAATTTAATAAAATAATGAAGTAGTCATTATATTTGAGACAATTATTAAGAATGAGATATAAAATCGGATATTAAAATAATATATTAGAGCAATATGGTTGTTGAGGTGAGAAAAAGGAAACGAGGTAGAAAAAAATAACAAATGTTGTAACGATGATGTTAAGATAATGATAATAATAATATAAAATTTAGATATTAAAATAATATATTAAAGAACAATGTAACAATTAAGGTAAGAATAGGGAACGATGCAGAAAAATAATAAATAATAAATTAAAGGTTGTAATGATTAAAAATATAATAGGGTAATGAAGAAAAGTAAGAATATGTGTAACAATCAAGGAAATGAAAGGAAAAACTAATAGATGAGGAAATTAGGAAAATTATTAAAGATAGAGAAAGGAGAAGTGAATAAGAAGGATAGAGGGAAGTATTATAATGAAAACAATGAAAAATGATAGGAGATTAAAGCAATTAGAAAGATGAGAAGACTCACATTAAGAAAATATTTTGAATAAGGAAGACAAGGATTAGAAGCAAATAATGGAAACCATAGGAATAATAATAATAACGGTCTCAAATATAATGATTACTTCATTATTTTATTAAATTATCGTTTTTTCTCCTCAATTGTAATCTTCTAATCATGTCATTTAAATACTATTTATCACCACTATGTTTTGTCATTTTAAAGCTTCTAGTCCTTGATGGTGGGTGGAGTGTCCACTCTAAACGTTAGACGTTTCAAAAACTACTTACATGGTGTTTATCAAAAAATCTTATGCACATTTTCATTTCTCCTTTGTTTTTAAGCTATGAATAAGTAATACATTATTACAAGCTCCAAGTGTTTCATAATTACTTTAACTTTTATCTTTAGACTACATAAAACTACTACTTTAAAACAAAGATAAATAATTTCAATTGTTTCATTTTTTTTTTTTATAAAAAGTGTTATTAATGGCAAAGTATAAAATGGAGTAGTTGGAATCTAGTATCATATAGTCCTTTTAATCCTAATTAACATTGTAAATTAAGTTATGTTATTTGAAATTTTGTCAATATATTTCTAAAACATTATTTTAATATAAATGTAAAGTGTTAAAATATGAAATCATGTTGAAAATAGAGAAATTAAGCTTTTGGGTAAGCAATGTTCATTGATTCTTGTATAGTTGGGGTTATATGCTTTTGGGTAAGCAATGGCCATTGATTCTTGATTCTTGTATAGTTGGGGTTATATGCTTTTGGGTAAGCAATAGCCATTGATTCTTGATTCTTGTATAGTTGGGGTTATATTTGCTAGTGAAATAGGGAGGACATTTGTCATTGGACGAGTGGGGGGAATATAACCCAATTGCTACTTTAAATATTTGATGTCCCAAAGCACTACTTGGAACGTTGYAATATGTTTAATATTTGATGTCCCAAAGCACTACTTGGAACGTTGCAATATATTTAATATTTGATGTCCCAAARCACTTTGCAATATGCTTAATGACCAAAGATTAGAGACGAGAAAGGTTAAAGTGTGTGCTTGCCTCCCAAGCTTGGAGATGTCCAAGATGACATAACATGTCCCCATGTATCAATAGGATGTGTTCACCTCCTCTAACTTCATATGCATCCAACATTGCTCTACAACCAAGATTTATGCATCCAACATGTAAGGTACTACCCTCGACACTTTTATATTTGTCTTTGCATTCCTTTACACAAGGTTGAAGACATTCAATTTTATTTTCTAAATAACAATGACAACAAGTATGAACCAATTTTATTTTCTAAATAACAATGACAACAACTATGAACCATAGTAATGGCAACGCATGCATAGGGTGGGGAGAAGCATCAAAACGAATTCGTGGAACCAAAGCCATGAGAGATAGAGAGGCCACTTAGAAATGGAGGAGACAAACAATGAAGAGAGTGCAATGAGCAAAGAAAATGAGAGGCTAGAGGGTCTCCCTTTGAGCTTATCCATGTGTCCATGTGAAGCGACGAAAGTCTCCCTTCGAGCTTATCCATGTGAAGGGACAAAGGTGTTAGCAAGAAAATGGATAATAAAAGTTCAACTCTCCTTATTAACACGACGTGACTTGAATGAGGTAGGAAGTATCCTTCCCTCAAACCTTTCATGTGCTACCCACCCAAAAGAGGTCAAATGAGGTAGGAAGGATCCTTCCTTAAAACCTTTCATGTGCTACCCACCCAAGAGAGGTCAAATTGGGTAGGAAGGATCCTTCCTTGAAACCTTTCATGTGCTACCCACCCAAGAGAGGTCAAATGGGGTATGAAGCGTCCTTCCCTTAAACCTTTCATGTGCTACCCACCCAAGAGAGGTCATGGATAAGGATGGATGGAGAGGTCATGTGCTACCCATCCAGCAATTGGCACCGGCTCCGCACAGAAGAACAACAACAAGCTCCGGTTAATAAAGCCGTACTTGGAAAAATGGAAATACGCACCGTGGATCATGGTAATATTAATTCAGTGCCTTCGTCTGGTTCTTCCTTGGTGAATTCTCGTTTATCTAGTGCTGCAGCTAATTCGCCTGCACGTTTCCATTCAAAGAAATTAATTTCAAACGGTAACAAATCCAGCAGTTTGGCCCGCGGGTTTCGAACCAGGGACCTCTAGTGCACTGGATATAAGAAGTATAATATTGATTCAGCAGCTTGTAGTAGCGAGACCGATGAAAACGAGATTGAGAGGGCTTCTGGAATGCTTCCTGTCCTTGAATTCTCCAAAACACCATGGGATTTTCG
The DNA here is from genome assembly GCA_010110895.2 of Picea sitchensis. Taxonomy (NCBI): domain Eukaryota; kingdom Viridiplantae; phylum Streptophyta; class Pinopsida; order Pinales; family Pinaceae; genus Picea; species Picea sitchensis. Next base: position 56,849 of record SNQJ01S0022990.1, on the reverse strand, counting down.
TGGAGACTTTCACCGAAATTTGTGTCAACATTTCGTGTGTCCTATCGGAAGGAATTTGAGGTGTGGACTGCCATTGCCAAGCATGGAGGTGATCGGTCATATGTATATTGTGGATCACATGTGTTTTTTCTTTTATCAAACAACACCATTAAATTTGCTATTAGAATATTCAATTTTATAAATTTTCATATCAAATGATTGTGTTATGCATAAAAAATAGATGAAACAATGATTTGTGAGAGGGAGTCCTAGTAGTTCTAGGGTTTCTTCCATAATTGCATGACCGCCTTCGTCAGCTACCCTCATCATATCTACGCCAATAAGTCCCCCTTCTCAAAGTCAACCACAATCACCTCCCAACTCAAAGCCCTTGATGTGGTTCCTTACTTAGTCGACACCACCATCCTTTGGTAAATCTTTTCGTTATCCTATGTTTCTTCAAAACCAAGCATTCTCCCTCAATGTTGATTTATTCAGTGGATCTCTCAAATTCACGTCTCCATGCAAGCCCCTCATAGTTTGAGGGCCCGTCATAGTTGAACTTATAGATTTGTATGCTTGAATTAACTCATAGATTTGTATGCTTGAATTAACTCATAGATTTGTATGCTTGAATTTCCATTCCCTAGAAGCCCAAAACCTAAGAGTAATATTTTAATACCTATTCCCTAGAAGCCCAAAACCTAACAGTAATATTTTAATACCTATTCCCTAGAAGCCCAAAACCTAAGAGTAATATTTTAATACCTATGTGCTAAAAGATTTTTTATTTTTGAGCTCAACATGGATGGGAACAAAGATCACATACTTAACTCAAGCCCCTCCTATTGTATGGGAAAAGATAGATTATGCATGAAACCATGGACCTTAGCCTTTGATCTATCTTTGGACTTGCTCTCCATTGTCCTAGTCTATGTAAGGTTATCGAACTTCCACTTTAGCTCCAAGGTTTTGACTCTTTCAATAATATTGGAAATGTTATGGGAAAATTCCAATTCCATAATATAGATATGCAAGCAAGGCATATCTCCACAAACTTGAACTTGCATGGATATGGACTCCAACAAAGATTTTTTGGAAAAATCAAGTTGGTTGCAAAAGTATACACTTAGGTACATCCCTGCAATTATGATTAAGTTGCCTTTAGATGTAGGGTGTTCTATGAAATGATTCACCTTGCAACCCAATGTCCAAAACCCAGAGGAAACCATACCTCGGGGTATCTCAAAAAAATTCCACTTGGTTGGTAGGAGCCATGGAAGAACATCTCCTCATCCTCCTAGAGAAAAATCCTTAAACACCTAATCAATTCCATAAATTTCTCTAAGAAAGAAGAGAGCAAAGAAGCCCAAAGGAGACCTCCCTTCATAAGAGGGCCTACAAGATTCACCCCTAGTTTTAGAAACAATGCAACTAGCCCCTCCCCTTGGTTTTGATAATCTAGAAGTAGCTTCATTGGTCCCACCTCCACAAGCAGAAGCAGAACCCAAGACAATAAAATTAGACTGTAGTGTACTTAAATAGTGGACACATAGAATTTAAGATCAATATATGAAGAAATTCAAACAATAAGAAATAAAAGAGAGACAAACTAGAATATAACACTTGTTGATATAGAACCCATTATTGATATGCCAAAAGGTGATCAATGTTCACTTGCCACTTCAAGGGGGAAACCTCAAATTGAGAAGAGCTCCATTACAATAATAATCATTGACATACATTACAATATAACTGCATGCCCCTATAAATAGTTTCTCACTTCMTAATCCCTAACTACTAGTGCCCCCAACATTAATGAGTACCAACTACCTAGTGGGCCTTATTATATAAGGATCACTGACCCTTTTACATCAATTAACCACATATTGACTACTTAGTGGGACTTGTTTAAATAATATGGCCCCATTCATTAATTAGTTGACTTATAATTACCCCTAAGTAGGGAGGATAGGGTAGGACCCTAGCATGTCCTCTCCCTTCAAAAGTATATTTGTCCCCAAGGTTGAAGGTGTGGAAACTGTTGTAAAATCATTATTGCTTCTGTTGTGGCATATTTGGGCTACATATTTTTCCATTGTTTAAATATTTCTTGCATAATTTTCTTACATAGTGGACACTCTCTTTTCCTTAGTTCTAGCTCCAACTATAACCAAATGGAACCCTCTTCATCGTGCATGAGGAGGATGGTTTGTACACGATGATTTGCCCCTGCCACTTTTTTCAAATATGACACATGAAATACTAAGTGGATCTTGGAGTGGTTGGGAGAGCATGATGTAAATATTGTTTTCATTAATGTCAAATACATGGGGAGACTACATATGTCCAAGATAAATATTGCAAGATGGAGATTATTGGAATATTGTTTGTGGATTTTTGATGCTTAGTTTCGATACCCTATCTTTGAAGGAATTTTTACTCTAAATATCTAGCTCAAATGGGAGCATAAGGTTATATGGTTGGAATCTTATTCCAAGACCTTTCCAAAGGTATATGAAATTCCCTCTAACTCCTTAGGAATAAAGAGATATGAATTTTTCTATCAAACAACCAAGCCAAAAAGTTCAAGTTGGCCCAACTAGTCTTACAGGTCGGCCCTAAAAGTGAACACATAAACACTATAAAAACAAGATATACATGTGCATTTGAAGAGCACCCAAGTAAGAAGATCAAGTTTGAAGTGCACAAGAGGAGCCGAGAGAGTCTTTTTGGGGTCTAACAATGCACAAGAGGAGTTTTTGGAGTTTTAAGGGTGTGCTATGAAGTATTGAGTTCTATGATGATACACAGTTTGTTGTTTTGAGGTTGTGATGTTGTAGTTTGGAATTATATCTCTGGGAATGATGCTATGAGGTTCGATAGGGCATGTCAGCTAAATCTGACTAGGGTTTGAATCTATGTCCGGGGTATGAAGCAAAGAAAGGCGTTGTAGTATGAAAGTTAAGGGTATGATGATGCTATGAAATACATGAAGTATGAAGCATGCACGTGAAGTCAAAATTACTCTATGTATGAAGATATTAGGTTGGTGCCTATACATGTCTTACTAATTTGGTGCTCAACTGAGGATATTGTTGTCTACGAATATCTAAAAGAGATTGGTGTCTCTTGCTAAGCAGTGAAGATTGGTGTCTCTAGTAGATCGGTGTCTATGAAGATTTGTAAGAGTAGGTTGGTGCCTACCAGGATTTGTATCAGTAGAGGATACTGGTGTCTCCAGTAGGTTGGTGCGTACACAATATCTTGTTGAGTTGATGTTCAACTAAGGAGATTGGTGTCTCCGGTAGGTTGGTGCGTACACAATATCTTGTTGAGTTGATGTTCAACTAAGGAGATAAGTGTCTCCAGTAGGTTGGTGCCTACAAACATTTATAAAGATAATTTTTTGTGGTTTTCTCCCGCAAGGGTTTCCATGTTAAATTATGTGCATTGTGATTTGAATTTATATGTTCTAATATTAAATGATTGATGAATGGTTAAACAAAGAAAAATGTATCTTATATTGATTCACCCCTTATCAGTATAAGCACAAGTTCAACAGTTGGAATTAGAGTGAAAGGTCGCGGGTTCGAGTACGCTTGGTTGGTGTCGAGCACCTCAGTTGGTGCTGAGGGGGAGATTGTAGAATTGGTGGTCAACATCTCCTTCGGGACTCGTGACATGGTTTAACAACCTCCCATGGATCCGTTAACTATGGTGGTTGTATCAGAAACTAACATGTCAACCTTTTGGTCTAACGACAAATGTGGGGCAACAAAACCAATCAATAAGAAACATGTCCAATGCACTAGAGGTTCTAATAGGGTCCATAAAACTTGGGAGATAGATTTTGGTGGCTCTTTTCCTTGAGAGATCTTTGCTTATAGGGACAGAGATGAAGAAACTTCTAATCCCCTTACTTAAATTAACACTTTGAGTGATGTTGATTTTGCTATTAATTCATTCTATTTTGAGCCAAGACCAAATTATCCTTAAGTTTACAAAGAATGTTATCTTTGACATTAATATTGATATTCAATTCTTGAACATTAGATTTTTTTGGTAAGTCTGAGGCTATAGATGGTTTTTTTTCCATACGTAACCTGATTTGGTAGCAATACGATATGTGCTATTGTATCATTGTTTTGCAAGGGGTAGTAATTAAACTTAATTGAACTTACTAGCCTTATTGATCCAATAGAAAACATCTCAAATTAGTCTCTAGGTTCTTATTGACCATCTTTGTCTGACCATGTACTTGGGGGTGCTAAGTTGTTCTCATTTTCAATTGGGTGCCTTGTACTTTAAATAACTCCTGCCATAATTTGGTAGGGAAGGTAGGATCATGATCCATCACAATGGAACTTTTCATGATTTTTTTTTTTTAAATGTGTTTTGTGAATACTTGTGCAACTATGGATGATTAAATAAGTGTCATAAATCACACAAGTGGGCATATTTTGAAAGGTGGTAAACAACTACCATGATGATAGAATTGTTTCCTTCTTTAGGAATTCTAATGATAAAATCCATGGAAATATCATCCCATATTATTGTATGGATCAACAGAGGTTGAAATACCCTAGGGTTCTTCATTGTTTCACCCTTGTTCCTTTGACATGTGTCACATTCAACTATAAATGTAGCTATGATGTTCATGGTATCACAAACAAATGATTGTTTAACATGTTCACAATTTTTTTGAAAACTAGAGTGACCTATTGTTGGAGAAGAATAAAAGTCCACTAACGCCTATGCTTTTAAAGTAGAGTTTTGCACCAAATTGATACACCCTTTATACCTTAAGGTGTTGTTCTTCCAAATATAGCATGTAATGGTTTTGTATCCTCATATAGTTGTTGGATTAGTTGAATAACCTTGGCATTAGCCAACCATTCCAAGTGTACCTCTAAAATACAATATGGAAATGATAATAATAAGGAAAATAGGGACCCTTCCTCCTCCTATTTCCAAGACAAGGCATCCACTGCCTCTCCTTTCTCTCTTTTAGATGATCTCATAATCATAGCCTAACATTTTGGTAACCCACTTTTGCTTCTCTAATGAAGAAAAACATTGTTCCAAAAAGTAGTCCAATCTACAATGGTTTTCCTTGATTTGAAAATGCCTCCCAAGTAGGTAAGGACACCATGTGTCCATTGAGTGAAGGATAGAAATCATTTCTTTCTCATGAGTAACTAACCCAAGTTTATATCATACACTTGTTTACTATGGAATGCTAATAGGAACCCCTCTTGCATTGACATTTCCCCAATACCTTTTCCTAAGGCATCACATCCTAGGATAAAAGTCTTAGTGAAATATAGCATGACTAAGACTTGAGTAGTGCAAATAGCTTCCATTAAGGCATAAAAGCCCTGTTTGGTTTCATCATTCCATATAAAATCATTCTTTATAGCAAGGTTTTTAATGGGGCAACAATTCTACCATATATTTTCACAAAATTCCTTTAGTAGCCAAGAACACCAAAGAAACTATGCAATATTTTCAGTTTCTTTGGGTGTGGCAAGTCTTTCATTCCTCAATTTTCTTAGGGTTATCTCGAACCGCTTCCATACTGAAAATGTGACCTAAATATTTCACTTCATAAGAATCAAAATCACATTTGGAATGTTTGAGGAACATGCAGTTATCCCAAATTAATTGTAATGCTTGATCAACATGTGCCTTCCAAGTTTTGTTGTAAATCAAAATATCATAATAGAAGACGAGTTGAAAGTTGCATAAAGGGATGAAAAATATTGTTCACGAGGCTCTGAAAGGTGGATGGAGCATTGCAAAGATTAAAAGGCACCATCAAAAAGTCATAATATCTTGTATGTGTGTGAAATGGAATCTTGAGAATGTCTATTTCCTCATCTAAATTTGTTGATAACTAGAATAGAGATCAAGTTTAGTGAAGACATATGCTACATGAATCTCATCCAATAAGTCTTTAATGATTCAAATTGGAAATTTATSTTTGATCATCAACTTGTTGAGAGTGTGAAAGTCTAGACATATGTTAGAAAAACAGGATCACAAAACAATAAAATAAAACAAATGCGGAAATAAAACACATAAGATACACAATACAATAGAGACACAGATATACATGGTTCACCCAGTGTGGGCTACGCCCACCAGAGAAATTTCCAGGTCCTTCCTTTTTATTATCCAACAAAATGAAGGGATACAACCTACAACACACCCGTTGCAACTTCCTCTTCTTTCTCTCACAATATACTCTCTCAGAATACAATATTCGCGATGATACATAGCCACAATACAATTCCCTCATAAAAGAGGGTTGCCTTCTAGGGAAAAAAACCCTAACATAACTTCTACCATCAGATCCGTGACCTTATAATGAACAGTCCAGATTTACTATGAAATTACAATATACATTTACAAGGCAATTTTTCCTTCATGGGCTTCGCCCCCTAACCCCGAAGAGGGGGCAAGCCCCCCCCTGCGTGGAGGAGTGTACAGTCTTCATGGGGTATAAACATGGCTGAAAACAAAGACCTTTGAATCAGGAAGATAATCAGGCTCCACAACCAACAATCTCCCACTTGGAGACTAATCACAACAACTCACAACCAACAACATATGCTCCAATTTCCTTCTTTCTTCAAAACTATGACAATGTGGGAGGAGTAATGGCTAGTACTAGAATGATTACTCTTTCTTATAACAGTTCTTGAACTATCTTTTCAATTTCATTTTTTTGAGTAAAATATGTCTATAAAGGCACACATTAGATAATTGGTTGTCTAGAACAAATGGGATGCCATGATCATGCTCACCGCACGAGGGGGTAATCCATGGGGAATTTCAAATACCTCTGATATTTATCCAAAAATAACCACAAATTAGGATGAATTTCCTATGGGGAGTTATCCATAACTTGGATGACATTGAATTGGGAAATAATTCCTAAGTGACCCTTTTTCACAATCTTTTCTAGACATTGAAATCTATTGACTTTTGATGAACCTAATTGGAGACATTTGACAATGTATCAATGCCCTTACTTATTGAAGCTCATATATAACTCCTTGAAATCCATGGTAATAGGAATCAATGTATACAACCATTATGCTCTCAAAACTACATCACAACCTCCCATTCCAATGGAAAACATGTTAGATTTCAGGAGATAGTCCCCCATTTGGAGTTTCACATTCTCACACTTACCGTCACATTTTATAGTACTTCCATTGGCTATCATGATTTGAAAATTGTGTATTTCAAGAAAATAGCAATGTGTTTCTTCGAATACTTTATGATGGATGAAATTGTGGGTATTTCCGCCATTGATTAGGATAATCACCTTTCAATGTTTGATATACTTGTGGATGTGCTTTTTCACTCATCCACAACTTGCACTATTCCCCCAAGAAAACAACTTCTTGTAAGTAGGGTCACCGATTTGGCAAGTGTGGGATTCCTTTATGGATTTCCACATCCCCTAGTGGGAGTGGGTGTGGGGTTCTTATATCCATATTTACACCATCTTTCCATTTTGGTGTGCTTCCATCCCATCATTCTATTATGCCACCATCCTTCCATTCCATCATTCCACCTTTCCACACCCGAAAGGACTTGTACCTTCATTCCACCCTCCCACCTTCCTCACTCTTTCCCCCTCTATGTCTGGATTTGCTTTTCTCCTGAGCTTGTTGACACTTCACAACTTCCCATGCATTTGAGCATCATTCATGTTGTACTGAATTTCATGAATTATTGGATTTTGCATTCAATTTGGAATCACTTAGGAAATATTACAATTAGAATTGTCATGATGGTACTTCGAGTATAATAAAATACTATCAAGAATATAGCCACCCATTGTTAGTACACTATCCAATGTCGTTCATGGGGAAAACAAGACAAATCCAAGATGGCGCTGAAGAAGAAGCTTGAGCCATATTGTAGAGAAACAATTAACTCTTTGGCATAAGGAGATATTGAATTTCATTGGTCCATCACATATAAATGGTATGTTGAAGAAGGAAAGCAAAAATAGAATAAGGTTTGGACGTTTGGGTTGGTGAAGGCAAGGTGCATCCCTAGAGAATTTGATTTCTTGGGATTAGTTCATTAGTTTTCTAAGTTATTTGGTCCAAAGTTCTGGTTGGTGAGCTTGAAAGAAATCGACAAAGCCCACATTCCATTCACTCTTTCCACATTCAAGAAAATGTTGAGGCTTCTCATGGTAAATAATATTTTTAAGGATTTTGAGGTAGACTCTTTTTTGGATGCTCACAGTGGTGGTGTCCTTTGTTCTAAGGAAATGGCCCATGCATCTGAATGATGAGAAGGTTAGGGCATACCACATTGAATTTCATGAGCTCGTGGATCATTATTCGGATTCACATGGTTGTTTTCTTGAGTTATCAATTAGAAGATGACCTCACAAGTGTCGAGGTATGTTTTGTATATCATATACTATATTTTGTACAAGGAGACAGTCTTTGATTAGGACAAGCTCATCTCCAATGAGGTTTCCCATCAACTAGCAAGATTCCAAGAGACTAGAAGGTTCTTTATGACTTCTTTCCTTGTATTTGCATTGTTATTCTTCAATTCATTTGAAGGACTTCCCCCCAAAAGGGATGTTGACGTGGAGACTGAACCAATTCATAATTGCTAACCTTTAGTATGGAAGAACAAGACCCCATCCTATTTTTACAGAGTTCATGATGTTTTGTGGAAAGGTTCAAGTAGATGGATGTTGGTAGAGAACTTGATAGGCTAACTTTAGAAGCTTGAACCCTCCTTATGGGGAAGGGAGAATATTTACATGAACACTATTTCACCTATATTCTCCTGCTTGGATTTGATGAAAATCCCTACTTGTTATTGAGGTTTGTTTTTCAAAAGTTCGTCCTTGCATAGTTTTGCTGACAATAACTTAAGTGGTTGGTCTTGTTCGATGGAAGAAAAATGAAATGGTTCATTTCTACTCCCTTTAGTTATGTAGGTGTTACTATAAGAAACATGATATAGCATCAATTTCAAGTTAAATGAAATTGATGCTATATGACGTTATGATCTTGAGGGAATTTTCAATGCTCACATGGTTGCAACTAAGTATAGAAAATAGAAAGTATGTCTAATGAGTTTTTCAAGGATTATTTTATTAGTGGTATGTTGTGCCTACAACAATTCCTCATTGGATTTCTCTGTCCCAAAAAAATTAAGTGGTTCCACCCTACTAAATTTTTAGATAAGTAGAATAGGTGCAACTTCTTACTACTAAATAATCTAGGTATTCACAGGGGACCTATAAAATTATCTCATGCAATCTCAGCGTATCAATGATCAACTGCTCCAAACCACCATATATATAGTTTTCCTTTGAAATCTATTTTTTTTCTTTTTTACGGGTCTATAACGATCCTAGATATCTTTTAGAGGATGCTCCCGATGGATAGATATAGTATATTTCCAAAAGCCATTAGAACATGCTGGTCAGATCTTCCCCAATGAGAAGGGTGAATGTTGTATTAATCAAGAACATTTCGACAACCGAAGACCGAATGGCATATCCTATTACCTTTATCGGACATTTGGTCATGGAGAGGTGTATTACACTTTTGAAACCCGAAGATTGATAGTCCCTTTTTGGTGTTATGCCCCATCAACAAATCTACAACACAATGTTCAACGTTCCTAACACATATAAGCAAATACCGAACACAGGGTGGGCCTTCACTCTTACGTATAATAAAAATTACTTACTACCGCTCATCAAAAGAATGATTGGAAACAGATAAAGGTTAAGGATTGTATTAACATTTAATGCATGGTACATGTTTATTCATGACAATTTTTTCACACGATAACATAATCCGTCGTGCATCCCTTCTATTGGTCATTTTAAGTAATTAACACTTAACTCTCTTGAGTAATTAGCATCACAATTTTGAACATTGACCTCGAGATCCCAAATATTCCTTTTGGGAATCTCGATTCATACCTCATCTTATCCCCATTGGATTTCTCTGTACCAAAAAAATTAAGTGGTTCCACCCTACTAAATTTTTAGATAAGTAGAATAGGTGCAACTTCTTACTACTAAATAATCTAGGTATTCACAGGGGACCTATAAAATTATCTCATGCAATCTCAGCGTATCAATGATCAACTGCTCCAAACCACCATATATATAGTTTTCTCTTGAAATCTATTTTTTTCTTTTTTACGGGGTCTATAAATCTATCCTAGATATCTTTTAGAGGATGCTCCCGATTGATAGATATAGTATATTTCCAAAAGCCATTAGAACATGCTGGTCAGATCTTCCCCAATGAGAAGGGTGAATGTTGTATTAATCAAGAACATTTCGACAACCGAAGATCGAATGGCATATCCTATTACCTTTATCGGACATTTGGTCATGGAGAGGTGTATTACACTTTTGAAACCCGGCATTTTTTTTTCCATAAAATTTCGACTCGATAAAATTTTATACTCTTTATAAAATCTTTTACAATGCAAAAACAGCTGCAACGTAACACTGAAGGCTGGGCAGAAGTCAGCATATAATAAAGCAGTAGACTGCACACTAATACAAAAGTCAATCTGCTCACAATCTCAACTGGTCGATGCCAAAAAAACAGTAAACCAGCACCTGAAAAGAACTATCAAGATAGTGGAGATCCCAGAGGATGATCGGTTTATACCACGACCCAACAGATGATGAAATGATACGATCAGAAGATGTCCAGGATGGAAGGCGAGCTCTCCTGTCCCCTATCACAATGGAAGAGCATAAGTTTACCAGCCTCTGCCAAAAGTGCTCTTTTTGAGAGAGCATCAGCCTCACAGTTAAAGGCTCTAGGTAGGTGTTGATAGTTGATGTTTGCGAAACCCTTGGAGAGTTTGCGTGTTTTCTCCATCCAACAGGCAACGTGGACTGCGTTGAGCTTGGACTTGTGAGTGATCCAGTCTAATATGACGCTTGAGTCACCTCGGACAAGAAGGTGTGAGATGGACCATGATGAAGCAAGGAAGAGCGTGGCCCAAAGTCCCATGAGATCCGCTTTATTGTTTGTCCCCTGACCACAGTTGAGATACCACTTTGTAATGCGCGATGGATGCATTTTGAAAAAAACCCCCCGCTCCACAACAGATTCCATTTGAATTGGTCACTTCCATCAAAACAGGCTAAGGTAATTCCATCCGCGTCAAGGTTAATAGTTTTGGGGAGAGTGGTCTTCAAAGTAGAAGGAAGCCAGTTGAAAGTAGCGATGACTCTTTTGAAGATAGCCATCAGGGAAGGTGTTCGCTGCTCAAAAATCGCCCAGTTGCGTTCAGTCCAAAGATGCCAACAAATGGTCACCGCCAAGGAGTTTGGGGAAGCTTTAAACCTGTTCCAAGAGTTGAAGCAGCAGGAGATCGAGTCGCCGCTCCATGAGAAAGGAAGCTTGTAGAATGATAAAATGTGATTCCACACTTTCATCGAAAAACCACAGTGAATGAAGAGATGACTGATAACCTCCTGGGCGTGATGACAGAGAGGGCAAATGCCCGTCCTTTCCTGCAACCCTTCGGGCTAAGTCAGTCCTGCCAGATCTTGTCTTTCCCACCAGCCAAAATGAAAAGTTTATATTTGAGCGGGAGCTTCCAGCTCCAGAGTTGTGAGAACCATGAGTGATCTGGCTCTTGGGCATGCTGTGATGCCAGTGCTTTAAATAAATTGTTAACGCATTGCCACCGAAGGCCGCTCTCCGCCACCGCATCATCCCTGCCGCCGCTTAGTGTAGGGATCCCACCATTTTAATGTCGGGTATAATGGATTCAAATTCATACCTCTCCACAAAGAAATAAGTCCGCCACCATAAGTCCGAGGAACGGGAGGTAATGCTTCTAAAGGCACAAGTGTGTCCTGCTCCCTCGAGGTCGTGATTGAAATACCAGTGAGGTGGAAAGAATCAACAATCTTCTTCAACCTACTCGCTCTTATCTCTTCCCAATAATGCATCTCAGTGCCGTGAGCTCGAAGCCAACATAACTTCGCCAAAGGAGGATGACCGGAGAGGCATCAACTAAACCCTTCCAAAATGGGGAGGCCCAACGAGGCAGTAAGGATGGCTTACGGATCCAGACTCTAAAGTCTAAGGAGCCAAAGTACTTATCAGCAACGATACGATGCCAAATGCTTTTGATATTGGCAACTCTCCAGAAAGAGCTAGCCGTGAGAGCTAGATGGAAAGTGTGGAGATCTTTAGCCCCTACCGCCGCTTCTTTTAGGACCTCGGGCCGTGAGAATCCCATCTGCAGAGATGAAATTTATGTTTAGGCCCCAGTCCATTCCAAAGAAAATTTTGAAGAAAGTCTCCCGAGAGCGCTGAATCTTCTTTGGAATCTCCTCTCTGTTGTCATCCAAGATCGCCAATCCTTCCAGAACCGCTTTGATTAGAGTGAGGCGACCTCCCAATGAGAGCCAGATATTACACCAACCGCCTATCTTCCTTTCAAATAATCTGAGAAGCCACTGCCAATCATCTGGAGAGGAGGATTTCAACTTTAGACGATAACCAAGATAAATGAAGCCCTCGCTCAGGTTAACAAAAGAGAAAGGAATGAAGGATTTGAGGCAATTGAGCTCAGTCTCCAAGAGACCCCAGTAATGAATGGTAGATTTTGCTTGGTTGATTTCAAGTCCCGAGACTAAACAGAAAAGTGAAAGCACCTCTAGAATAGCCCTCAATTCCGCTGGATCAGCTAATGTCATGAGCAAGACATCGTCTACGAACATATTGATAGTCCCTTTTTGGTGTTATGCCCCATCAACAAATATACAACACAATGTTCAACGTTCCTAACACATATAAGCAAATACCGAACACAGGGTGGGCCTTCACTCTTACGTATAATAAAAATTACTTACTACCGCTCATCAAAAGAATGATTGGAAACAGATAAAGGTTAAGGATTGTATTAACATTTAATGCATGGTACATGTTTATTCATGACAATTTTTTCACACGATAACATAATCCGTCATGGCATCCCTTCTATTATCATTTTATAATTAACACTTAACTCTTTGAGTAATTGCATCAATACTTGAACATTGACCTCGAGATCCCAAATATTCCTTTTGGGAATCTCGATTCATACCTCATCTTACTGAAAAGTTATGTTCTAAAATAGTGTCTCTCACAACAAGGTTTTCCAAAATCTTTCTCCCAAACACTTCCTTTCGAGCTCCCTCGAAGAACATTGATGGTGCTATCCTGTCACCCATGATGGTCTAGCTTGTTTCCTCACCTAGAATGCAATATATGATAAGTTCATGAAAGAGGATTTCTCATTAGAATACAATGACCTGAATGTATACCAAAACGTTGAGAAGAGAAAGTTATACGCCATAGCAGTTAGGCCATCCCTTATGTAATACAAAAATGTGAAGATATGGGTATTCTTGCATTTGGATAAAGGGACGAGTGCCATATTGAATGACCTCAAGAAAATAATCCATTCATTGAGAATGGAGGAAATCCATGTTCGGTACAAGTTTTCCAAACCAATTTCACCCTTGAATGAGAAATTGTTGGATGAATTCAAAGAAGAACATTAAAATGTGTTTGAGACAATTCAAGATTGGTGGGATGAAGATGTATCGTTCCCTTCGAAAGGTATCAAACTGTTTCTTTTCCATCAAATGAACGAACCCTACAAGTTACTTGTAGCCATGATTTGTAGGTTGTATGAAGAAGATAAGTGCACCCACTTCGGGATAGAATGGACCTTGATGGTGCATTATGTGGCAGAGAAAGGGAACATCTTCTATTGGGATCAAATATTGTCCATCAACATTTTCGAGGAAGAAAAGAGATCACCAGGACTTAAAACACCAGGTTTTATATGTCTGCCTATTTATTAGATGATGTGTGTGCCACAAATCGCTTTCTTGGAATGGGTTGGGATTGGAATCATACCCTATCTCCAATTCATATTTATTGCTCTCAATTGTGGGAAAACAGTTATAGACGTCATTTCTATGATATCTATAATAGTTTTCTAGTGCCCCTATATGCAATGATATATAAACACAACACATTGAGGATATCAATAGTGGTTATGCAAGCCCTCAAAGATATTAGTGATTGGTACATTGGGAGATATTACACCTATATCAGGATTTATGGTAGTATTGGTGCACCACACCTTCTACCTAGATATGTACTTAACAAACTGATGATTAGGAAAATTGCATACCAGACAATAGATGATGGAGTCACCACATTACTAGCTTCTAATTCCAAAAGATATTGGCCAACATTTTTGATAACAGTAGGAACCCAGACATTGAAGAACATGCCTCGTGCTAAGGAGGAAAAGGCCCTAAAATATTTGATTTTGTGCATAGGAAAAGCCAGACAACATGATCCTAAAGGAACAATGCAAATCCATCTCAAATCAATAGGGTTAGTGAGTACAAACCAAAATCAAATAGATACCGAGGAAGACCCGTTGAGTGGAACTCTATCCTTTGAATAAACTTTAATAAAAATAAGAGACCAAGCATAAAAAGAGGGAATAAATGTATTAGAGGAGGCAAGAGGAAAATAAATGAAAGAACAATGGGAGACATTGATAGCCAAGATGTAATACAAGAAGAAGAAAAGAAGAAAGCCCAGGAGGCTAATGAAAAAAAATGAAGAATGATTGAAGAGAAAAAGGCATTTTGAGATCATGATTGTTATCGAATACACTTGGGACTATTCTACATATGTGTTTGTCATTTAAAATTCTTGAATATTTGTCATATGAGCTATTTCTGTGTGCAGTATTTGAGATATTTAAGTTGGTATGGTTTCTAATGGATTAAGTAGTAATGCTACAGGTCCCGTCTACAACTACTTGTGATTAAATTTGTGGTTTTATTGTTTCAATATATTTTTAATTGACATGGACTATTTCTACAGTTAATAATAACATCTTTTGTTGTATCTATCTGGTTAGTTGGATCTTAATCAAGATATATTAGAGTAGAATATGATTATAATAGAATAGTTTGATTTCATTATAGATAACTTGTTTCTATTTTTTCATAGAATTCATCTGAGAACACTCTATTCTCAGATTCATAATTGAAAATCTAGAAGTGGCAACCAAGCCCTTATATTGGTCGGAATTTTCCATCCCAAATGAGAGTGAGCCTAATTGGGGCTTTCCATCAAACATTTTCCCTTACCTGATTGACATGCCATTCAAACCTGTCAACAAAAATGACACTAGAAGGAGGGCCTAGTGAATGAATAACTAGCAAGTAATTGCAAAACCCTACCCATTCTAATCCACTCAAAAATTATTCCCGTCAAAGTGAATCTCAATTCATGAACTCTAAGAAAAATTCTCATCCCTTACCGACTCCAGTGCGAACACTTGCTCAAATATCGAGTCAATTTTGGAACTGATAACCACCCTCAGACACACTCTTGATGATTAAAGATATTTAGTGAATAACCAATCTAGTACATGCCAGAAAGAAAAATGGATTTATCAGGTTATGTGTGGAATTCAGAAACCTAAATAGGGCCTCAGAGAAGGATAACTATCTTGTACCCCCTATGGAGAAAATTTGACAATGTGTCTTTGGATCCAAGATACCATCCCTCCTAGATGGCTTCTCGGGCTATAATCAAGTCTTGGTTTCCCATTATGCTCAGTTAAAGATTGCTTTCAAATCAAAATGGGGATCTTATGCATATAGAATAATTCCTTTTGGATTGATCAATGCTGGGGAAAATTTCCAAAGAGCCATGGAAATATCCTTCAGAGGTATAATTGGGAGATGTGTTGTAGTATACCTTGATGATGTAACTATTTTTTCCAGAAATAAGAAATATCATGTTCTTCATTTAAGATAGATCATTGACATATGTAGAAGGTACGACCTATCCCTCAATCCCTAAAAAACTATTTTTGCAGTAAATGAAGGAAAGCTCATGCATTTGTTGTCTCCAAAGTAGGAATAATGATAGAACCTGAAAGAACATATGTTATTTTTAAAATTCCATTCCCCCATAGAAAAAAATTGATGCAATCCTTTCTTTGGAAAATAAACTTCGTTCGGAGATTTGTCCTAGGATTTTATGAAATTGTCAAACTACTTCAAGACATGATAAAGAAGAGTGCAAAATTCAAATGGGGTCCCAAAGAAAAATAATATTTCATCAGGACCAGAGAGTAAATAACAAAATCTCTAGCTCTATTAAGTCCCGATTTTAATAAAGACTTCATCTTGTATACATTTGCTTTTGACATATCATTTGCAATTATACTCACCCAGAAGAATGATAAGGGAATGAACTTCCAATTGAACTCATGAGTTCAGAGCTACAAGGAGTAGAAATCAATACCCCGAAGTTGAAAAAAAATCTTATGCAATTTTCAAGGAAGTGAAACACTTCAAGCCATACATGTTAAAACCCAAAACCAAAGTAGTTGTACCCTATCCCGTTGTTAGAAATTTTTTGGTACATAAATATTAAGGGGAGAAAAGAGCTAATTTTTGACATATTTACAAGAGTGTGACCTGGAAATCAAGGCTGCAAATATTGTAAAGGGGAAAGGACTTTGTAATCTTGTAGAAGAAGCAACAAAAAATGAAGGTGATGAGGATAATCTCTTTAAGGAAGAGTATTTAATTGAAAAATAAATCCACTATATCCTAGTCCCCACAAACTCTTGGCACCATGAATTGAAATATTATTTAACTCGTGGTAGTGCTCCACAACACTTGGAACTGAAGAAGAGAAGATCCCTCATGATTAATTCTACCCAATATGAGATGGTTAATGGACTGATTTTCAGAAAGAATTATGATGGTGTCCTACTAAGGTGCCTAGAGAAATATGATGCTCAAAAGGTGTTGCAAGAAATTCATGATGGTTTCACGAAATGAAATTTTGGAGGAGATACCATAGCACACACGATCCTGAGGGAAGAATATTATTGGCCAACTATGTTTAGAGATTCCCGTGCACATGTTAGGAAATTTGAAGTATGTTAGAAATAAGTTGGAATAGAAAAGGAACCCAGATCCCCCCTTCAAGATATCTCAATTGATATCCCATTTCAACAATGGGGTCTAGATGTAATTGGGATAATTAATCCCAACTCATATCAGACACACAAGTACATCATGAATGCCATTGATTACTTTACTAGATGGAAAAAAACAATCCCTCTGAGGGTGGTAAATGAAATTTAGGTGGTCTCTTTCCTTGAATCTCATATCGTTTCCAGATGTTGTGCCAAGAATCAAAACGCTCATTTTTTCTTGTAGTCTTGCTTGGAAAGACATTTCTTTCAACAATAAAATGGGACCCCTCCTTTTCTCCATGAGAGATTCTTGACTTGCTAAGAAGAAATACCCTCACTTTTCGATCTTTGTTAAAATATTATCATCCCTCTCTGATTGAGTTGGTTGATTTTCCAATATTTATTTGGTTTAATTTGGATTTTGCACTTAGAAAATTTTTCAAAGATCATTTTTGGTATAAATTAGAGAAGTTCTTCAAAAGTTCCTTGGTGCACATCGGAGAAGTTCTTCAAAAGTTCTTTGGTGCACATCGAAGAATGTCTGCAAAAGTTCTTTGACACGCATCAAAGGATTTTATCCAAAGTATTTCGATACACAAATTGATAATTGATAGATTTAATATTAACTCCTTTGATTCAACCATAGGAGTTCTCGTGAACTCCGTTTATTGAACTGGAGGAGTTCTCTTAATCTTGTCCAATGCGTTATGTTATCAACTGACACGTTGTAATCCATAACTATATGAGTTCCCTTTAACATCATTGGTATGATCGGGTTAGTTCCTATCTTCTTTGTCGATGTTACCAAAGGACTTCTCAACTTTGTATCTGGTGTAATCATAACATTTCCAAGTATATTTTCCAACAAAACTATTTTTAGCATCGATCGAGCTCCTCCTAACTCTTCCTATTGCCTCACTTGTCTTTCTATGTCTATAAAAGATAACTCCCTCCCCTCTTATGATCATTGTTTGTTATCACTGAGGGAGAAGGGGGCATCAAACCTATGACCGATGAGCTTCCGACTTGTGAAGGTATCCACCCGTTGACAGATAAGGTGTAGACGTGTCATCCTCTTTGAGGTAATCCCTAAAGCCCCACTCCCTATTTTTTGTTATTATTCACCCACATGATTGGGGTTAGAGTTTATCTCTGGTAGTAGATACCATGTGATCTATCCATCAACCTCTTAACCTTGACCTCCACTAGCCATACCTAGAATGTTATCCTCGGTGCACCCAAACTCTATAGAAAACCCTAATTGCACCTTGATTGTGCCTAACTTTTTCAAGCTCCTCTTCTTAGCGTGGTCACATCATACCACATATTGAACCTTTTCACCTAAAATCTTGAACTTTATAAAAAACACCGACACTTATGTACCCATGCCCTAACCCTAGTTGTGTTAGGTTTACACTAATCTTATGTTTGTRACAGGTATGAAATTAGGTTGGTTCCAAGCTTCATTTCCATAGCATAAAGTCATCAAGCCTAGAGAATTATACCTTTCCTGGAGTTGAATCGAGCCTTTGTCCATATTATCCCTGGTCTTCAACACTTAGTCATATTTTCATAAACCTGTATAATTGGCGACCTTTGTAAGATTGCTTTTGATACAATAGAGAAGTTGCTATAATCACTTCCAGTAGCACGCCAGAAGAGTTTATAAGAAATTTTTCAGTGTAGCAGGAGAGCTTACCAAAAACCCTTCCGACCTCACTAGAAGACTTCCCAAAATTTGCTCTGGTTCTAAATCTGCATTTAAGAAAAGTTAACACCAACTCTACCAAAATGAGGTCTCATTCATTGATGCACTTAAGATAAACACCTTTGGTTTATCAGTGGTATTGGAAACAACTTTGCCGATGTAATCGATGAAGTTCCTAATAATTTCTACGACATCACATTGTCATCGACCAACTTATTAAGAAATCCTTCGATAGATAATTGAAAAACTTCCCATCTTCAGCGGTGGTTCCACTCTTCTTCACCATAAAAATTCCTATGATATGTTCCAGTACATATTAGAGCAGTTCCCATTAACTACTCCGACCTAAAATTCTCTTCACCAGTCAAGTTGGTAACAACTGCATCATTCCATCTAGTTTTCTTCCCAAACTAAGCTCGATTCTCTTTAACTTCTACCATGTACTATGTCATCTTGTCTTCTTTAGAAGATGACTTCCCCCCTCAAATTGAATCAAGTAATTATTAAGCTATCTGAAAAAGGTTAACATGGATGGATTTATTTCTAACATCCACTCAAATGCTCAAATCCTATATGCTTATAGGGACTTATATTTTGTGTTTACTTTCTCATCATATTTACTACTGGTTTAATGCACTAATTATAACTATGTGTCGCAGATTCAAATATGTTGCCACGTAAGAAGAAAACAAGAAGGAACCTACCATAGAGGCTTATGGAAGTAGAAGCTGTCAGGAGGAAGAACCTGATTTACCAAGGGTAGCATATGACGACATTATAGGCCTCTTAGAGAGAGGGGATGAGACACTCAAATGGGTGAGGTATTTCAGATGTTTTAAAAGTAGAATTTCCCCATGGATGTCAAAGATCAAGATGAACTCCAAATCTTCAAAAATATTAGAAGGTCAAGACTATATAGGGTGGCAACTTGTGTTGTAGTGTTCCCTTGTGCAAATGCAATCAGATGGATTCTCAAGCATGTGGACCTGGAAAAATGATACATACTCAATTCTAGGGGGAGCACATAGCTTCATTCCAAGTAGCCAATCTAGAAAAATATGATCATTTGGAAAATGGAACCCATAAGTTTGATGAGGGAATACTTAGCAAGTTCCCACACAAACAAAAGTAAGTATTCAATATCTCGTACAAACGAGATAGAACTTTCAAGCACAAACCATATGGCGAGTATCTAACCACTACTCTAAGAACTCCCTACCAATATATTGTGGAAATGCTATGTAGAATGTATAAGGATCAATATTATTTTAAATTTACTTTGTCCCTAATACCCCTGATCCACTACTGTGGAGATGAAGGGTCAATGTTCAACTGGGCTGATATCCTTTAAGTAAGCTTAGCATAATCCATCATGACTGTCAAAGAGACAAAACTTAGAAAATTCCAAAATTTTCATATGGCATCTTATCTATTGGATATTATGTGCATATTCCATCAATATCCCAAGATGGGTTACGTCTAGCAACCAACTGACCCATATATACATATCTACTACAATGAGCTCTGGGAGCACAAGTACATAATGAAATACCACAAGATCTGCGACCACTTATTAGCACCTATGTATGTGCTTATCTTCTATGCACCATCCCTGTGTATGAAAAATAAAGTGTTGGAAATAGTCAAGAATATTGGGGACTAGTAACTAATGGAATATGGGACCTACATAAGGATATACAGGGCTACTAAAGCTCCCCATCTGCTACTGAGATTTGTTTTGGACAAATTGGTACGCCAATAAATCACATATCAAACTATAATTCACAGAGTCGATGTAGCAATGTATTGAGACAAGAAATCTATCTGCCCCCCACCAATGTTATGGGTCAACTCATATTCATTCAGAAGAATCAACCAAGCCCAAGATGAAGTAGACATGCTATTGTCATATCCCTTCAGAGAAGAAAGATTCTAAAGGCACAATCAACAAAAGGTGGTTAAGGAGTATTGCATCCAAATCAAACACACCTGGGAATATACTTTGGCTACTTTGGAGGAAGAATACGTACACTGCGGGGCTCATACTTATGATGAAGTCATTACCAAGTGACAAGGAAAAACCATATGAAGGATCACTAATAAGGAGAAGGCCCATGAAGAAGAATGGAGAAGGGATGAAGAAGAGGCATTAGTTAAAGTAGCGGCCAAAAATACATCTACACATTCCGTGTCAACCGAGGAGGAAGAACCAATAACAGACAAAAGAAGGGGAAAAAAGGAAAAGATCCAAAAGAAGAAGGAAGACGGGGAAAAAGGAAAAGATCCAAAAGAAGAAGGAAGACACTACTAAGGAGAAAAGGAAGATAGAAGAGGCCAAGGAAAAGGGAGAAGTTGAAGTAGAGACATCAAAAATAGAAGATGTAACAAAGGCATTGGATGAGAAAAGAACAAAGGATGAAAGAGAAGCAACAACAACAACTAAGCGGAAAATAACAGAAGTAGTTGCGATAGAACAAAGAGTGGCAGAAAAAGTTGCAGCTAAGGCAATTGAGGAAGATCAGTGAAAAAGGGTGAAGAGGATCTAAACAATGACACCTCTCTAATGGAAATGGATCTCCTAGGATCGTCAACAAAATTTCCCAACAATCATCCTCAATTCGATGGGATGGAGTTGGGTCTTTTCTCCCATACAAACCAAACAAAGTGGTGAACTTAAAGAAGTTCAAATATGACAAAGCCACTGACAGGATTTTACAACAACAGATGATGAAAGTGTCGGTCATAAGAGGAGATCCACTATCGGTCCACATAGATACCCCAGTAACAAAAAATATTAGCGAGGACCCACTTTCCATAGTGTCTGCTGACACTTCCTTCATCACAACAACATAGCAGAACCCCAAGAATTTATTCCTCCAAAACTAGGAAAAGGAAGCCACAATTAGACAACTAGAAGAACAACTCCAACATTTGAAAAAAGATGAGGGAAGCTTGCAAGAATTCAAATCATGCACAAAAAGGGTTAGAATAGAGTTGGAGGAAGATATTACAGACATGTATGCTAATCTATATGTCTTTCAACAGTTGGTAGCCATCATAATGGAACAACACAACTGTGTGCAAACTAAGAATGTTAAATTCATCACCATCTGAGAGGGACTGAATAACATTAAAATATGCATAAATGGACATCCAAATTCTCTAGTAGAACTTCCTCACCCCTCAGAGGCAACAATAAGAGTTGATTATGCTTCCCTTGATAGATGCCAACAAGCAGGGAAAAAAGAAGAAGAAGAAACAATGAGCTCACTCAAGATATGTGCACGTCTCCACAAAGCCGCACAAGTCTTGATACATAAGTGTCATCTCCCTCCCCTCAAAGATACGGGGAAAACCATCATGATGGAGCATCTCCTTGAAAAAATACACCAAAGCATAAGTTAGAGACATGAAGTAACTAAAGCAACTAATAAGTTGACAATTGAGTTAATGGAGAAACAACTTACAACCAACGAAATTTCACACCATGATCCAAGAATTCATGACCACCTTAACAAAGGACTTGAAGATGTTTACCGATAACTCAACCTCACATAAAGCTGCTCTCGAGGAGCTTCTATACCGCAGGATCATATCACTTGATGTCCAATACGATGTTTGGGCTGCATACATCAAAGACACAGGAAAATGAATGAGACAAAATAGAAAATTCAGATTTGCTAACAACTGTACTCTATTTTGTATTTTTCCAACTACTTTAAGCTTCGTCCTCGTTCTTACACATGTCAATAGTTAGTGAGGGGAGATGAAAGGTTTTGTAATTGCTTCTTGTGGAATTAAAGAAGACATTTTCAACCGTTTGTTAGGATGTCTATAAATATAGGAAGAGGCCCATTTTGAAAGGGCTCTTCAAGCATTATATACCCACAAAACTATTTTTGGAGAAAATACTATGTTAACTAAAATTGAGAATCCCTTAGGGACAACTTTTATAGAGAGAAGAACTGTTTGTAAATGGTTGCTTGCAATGAACCATTTTCAATGTATTATTTATTGTTTACATGTGTTGTAAGAATATATTGTTTCCTAAAGACTTTTCTTAAGAAAATTAATATATTTCTCCCATATTTGCTATTCTTTCTTATACTTCGTCCCGAGAATATGAGTTTCTTATGTATGCAATATTATGATTTAGACTAATATAGTTATATATTTTCATTCTTGTGTTGTCTATCTTTTCTACTTCATAACGACTATTTGAGTGAAGTTATTTGCAGAGTTTTGTTTCTTTTTCAGCTACTCATTTGGTTATTGTAAATTGATCCTAGCTAGGATAAGATAGATTAGATTTATTTCTATAATTAGTTAGATTGCATTTGCATTTCCATATGCATTCAAAAATCATTCAAGTCACCTCTCACACTAGTAATGGTAGCCAGGACATAATCCAGATGGGTCTCCTAAATTAAACAATGCATAGTCTAATTGGGACCGTGTATCGGGGAGTACCCCTTACTATTGAAGGGAAATTATTCCCTATCAACAAAATTGACACTAGAAGAAGGGTCTGATTTTTGCATGGCTAGCATAAAAACACGGCATACGCACAATCAATCCTCTAAAAATATTCTTGTTCAAAAATGTTTCTTTCATATCCATTTTGAACAGGACATTACCTTTGAATATTCAAATCCCACCTTTGAAAGTGTTATTGGCATCCCTGAAAAATCAGCCAGAATATTGGTACCTCGTTCCTAATGAGGAGTTTGATGAAACTCACCGCATCAGACACTCATACACCAAATTACTTGGACAATTACCTACATATTTAACAGTCCCTAGGAGGAGAGCTACCCGTGTAATATGACCTAAGAATCGAAACAATATTCTGGTTGAATTCGTTGAAGATACGATCGAAATTTCTCTGCAGGCCATACCCATACCCTTAGAACATATTCCCCCTACACCTCTTGGTTATACTGCTCATGATTATGGAAATAATTTTGATGGTGAAAATTCAGGATCTGATTATGACGATAGCATGTATGAAAATCGACAGAGAAGATAGTTGCCCCCACCATAGATTTCCCAAGGTGATATAAACTTGGTTGAACCTTTACATGACTTACCCAAACGTCCGAAGAGAATTCTTCGAAAATTCAACCTGGGAAAATTTTCTCAACAAAAAGATCATGTAAATAATTTCTTTCTCGCCACTCGTCTAATTGACGTTTGTTATGAAGATGTGGTTTGTAAGCTCTTCCCATATACCTAATTTTAAAATAAGGCTTTCAAATGGTATTTCAACCTACCAGATGACTCCATATCTTGGTGGAATTTCTTTGAAACATCCTTCATTGTAAAATTTAGGGAAGAAAAATCTACTACGACCCTATTCAAGGAACTAGGGGCCCTGAAAATATATAAGAAAGACAAATTAAAGGACTTTCATCAATGCTTCACTACAGTCCTCAACAAATTCATGATTGAGATTCCCCCCTTTGAACCCTTAGATGTCGAACTTCAACACTGATTCCCTCTATAGGCATGTTTCTTAAATGAGTCGTCAAGGTTACATTAGCCTAGAATTTTGAGGAAGCCAAAGAATTCGAGAAATAGATCCTTTCTTTGGACAATCACCTTGCACCTAAAGAAACCAAGTCGGCTAACAAGAAACCCTTACTCTTAACTAAACCTTTTGAGAAATAATCGAAGAATCTAGACAACATGGTTAAGCTGGTAAATAAGTTGTCAAATGAAGTAGTATACATTAAGAAGAATGCTAGGTAAGGGTCTTCCAGACCTAGACCTTTTATTCCTTTCTTCAAGGAATGGAAACTCGTCGAAGCCTCCAGAGGTCCCAAGTATCATTTTGAACCTGGATGACATTGGCATGGACAATTTATGTTCATATCACCATTAGAACCATTCTAAAAATACACGTCCTTAGTGGGTTAAATCTATGACCTTAGTCATTAACCAACTGTTGGATCAACAAGACCTCAATGATAACCAGATCAAGGAGACAATAAATAAATAATTCACTGAGGAGGCCCCTCAAGAGTCTTCATGTTTCTATGGGATTGGTGTATAGATTCAAATGCGGAACATATTGAAGAAGTTTCAATAGGGAACACACAAGTCATTAAATATGCCCCTTGAGATTACAACCTATGCAACAAGGGTGTTGTTCCTAGCACATCTCTCCCCTTGAAAACTGTTACTGCTATTAGAAGAATAATTCCTCCCACTCCTACCCAAAAGGAAAAAAWTGTTGCATCATCTAACAGTGGCAAACCAAGTACTTCAACCCCAACAACAACTAATAATAAACCAAACACCCCATTACCAAGCAATAAACCTAGCCCCTCACAAATAAGAAAAACAACAAGTAAACCTAAAACTTGGGCATTAGATTATAATGCTATTGAAGATTTGAAGAAGAACAAATCTAACTGCTAGCACTGATGTTCGCATCATTAAAAAAATTGGCTAAAATAACATGTTTGGCAAGGCACATTGGAAATTTGACACTTTCGCAGCGTCATGCACTTTTGCGGTGCTAGGAAGCCAACATTAGCGCCATTTTCATCAACGACAAAACTAAAGAATGTTGGGGAAAAGTTACGAATTGTGGCAAATAAACAATGGTTCTTAAGGCCAAATTTTCCTCTCGGGCTCATGCGGGGTTTTGTGAAAATATTGGGCCAAAAGGCCCAATCTCCAAGAAGTATTACTTGTTCACCAATTATTTACCAAGCTACGCAGCACCAATAGCAAACACATAGGTTAGCGATCTATGACTAAGCACCAAACCAAGGGAGGATACACGAGGAAAAGTGCTCAACACATCGATGATACAACAAGAGGCTCGCATAAATAAACAAAAGAAAAACCTCTTTCTTTATTGATGTGGTATAAATCCCTATACCACAAAACAAAAACGCAACGCTGAGTAAAACCCAAACGCACTAAGTGTCTTGATGATTATTTAGTTATGTGCTTGCAAAAAGACAAATGTTCGATCATGAAACTGTGATGAGATGAGAACTGAGAGTTGTATAGGTGTTCAGTGAAGTTTTAGAGTGCCCGAAAGTCAACAAGAAGGTGCCAGGTTCACTCCCAAGAAAGAATATCAAATTATATAGACAAAGCATCCAGGTGTTACCAGCCAAGAGACCTCACACAAAGTCATGAAGAGCATCGTACACATGGACCGTTGATTAGTAGGTGGTCTTCCCTGTGCATCGTGTAGTTTCTTTGCTTGAGATAAACAATACACATAATCGCCAAGCTAAGGAGAAATGCTAGTTTTCAGAGACAAGCACCCGTATGTCTTGGGACAATTTCCCAAGTGTCAAAGAGAATGCCAAAATTGGTATCAAATTCTAGAGTAGAATCGCCAAGTTCACAAGTGTCAATAATCATCGCCAAGTTTCAAGCATGTTTAATATAAGAAATTCCAGGTGTTAGTACTGAGATCAAGCAACAAGCATTTTCTGTCTTTTGAATTTTCATACGCAGTTAATATTCCTTCAATACATCATGCACGCTTAGGGAATATTATTAACATCAAAATTTGTCAGATCAGGATTTAGTTTTGCTTGTTTAAAGAATTCCCACTGTAGTTTCAAATTTGCTGGTTATGATTCCTCGAAATTTAAGTAATTTGTCAAGAATCGCTATGGTAAAGAATATGGTATTTTGTTTTAAACAAAATGATTCTTTGTATGGACTTTTTGAGCGGGGTTTTATCAGGAAGTAAACAAAAATGTCAAACGCCCAACCATAATTAAATTCCAACGATCAAGCCTAAAGGATAGACAGTGCTGGATATAAATGGTTCCCGACTCAAATTTTGTTTGTTTATCAAAGATAAGAAAGTGACAACTCATCCATCATATTCCATACAACTTGTAGATCATAGTGGTGTTTATGCGGGAGTTGTGGAAAATTGATTTCAAGCAAGGGCCCTGGAAAAATGATGGAGTTTTCTATTTGCTCTAATTGATAAGCTTTATGGACAGGATAGAACGAGAGGCATTTCTCAGGGCATGAAACAAAATGCTAAATGGAAGGTCGTAAATTTATTTCAAGAAATGAAATAGAAGCTAGCATTTCATGGTGAAGATTAACAAACACATTTTAAAGCATACATGTGTCAGAGTCCAAGTAGAAGGGAGATCGAATTATCATTTTTAGGTACAAAATCTTGTTTTCAAGGATTTGTTGGAGCATATTTTGTACATCCCGAGAACACATTTGGCAAGAATATATTGATGGCACTTGGAGGCATGAAATCAACAGGGTGGTTATGTCTCTAATTGGCAGGAGCTCGACATATAGAAGATTTAATCCTATATTTTGAGCGCAAATTCAGTAGTTAGTTTCAAATGATAGCTCCAATATTCGGTGGGAATTTATTTTTAGGTAGTTTTAGGTAAAATATCAAGCAATGGTCAAAGTGAAACAAGTTTTGAAACGTCAACAATTAGAAATAGAGTTGTCGCTGGGAAAGTTCACCAGTCTTCCAGATCAACGCTTAGGGGATTTCCAGCTGGAGCACAAGTGTCAGTGAGCATGAATATTCGAAGGCCTATATTTTTGTTATTTTGTTGATTAACATATGTATATATTTATTAAGTCAAAAACTGAAGCCTAACTTGTAACCAGTCTTCCAGATCAACGCTTAGGGGACTTCCAGCTAGAGCACAAGTGTCAGTGAGCATGAATATTTGAAGGCCTATATTTTTGTTATTTTGTTGATTAACATATGTATATATTTATTAAGTCAAAAATTGAAGCCTAACTTGTAGCCATTTTTAGCAGTTTTTCATGGTTTAGTTGTAACTTATTCTAAATATAGAAAACCATCATGAATTTGATTCCCTTGGGTGGTTATGGCTTGCAATTATATATATTTTGCAAGGGAAGATGGAAAGAGGTTGGATCTAGGGACCCGATAAGGGACCGTGAGTAGTGAGTAAACTTGTGCATCTTATTGTAAGCCTGAGGGAATTCATGTTTTAATCATTTCTGTTATGTTATTGAAGATCCATGAGAGTTTTGCTACCATATTGTTTGAATGGCTTTGTTTTTCATTTCTTTAGATCTTCTTTCTTTTATAAATTGCAGATTCATAGGATAAAAAACTACCCTTGATTAATAGATTCTTGAGTAGCAGAAGATCTGCTATAACTTGCCTATTAAATCATTTTTTTTATTCAAGTACATTGCATTCACTTTTTCAGAAAGGTTTATTGTTTTGTGAATGATCCACTTTTTGTTATCTTCTTCATTCCTCTACCCATCATTATATAAAACTTTTGTTTGGTATGCATCTTGATTTCTTTCATTGAACAGGGTGTTTATGACTCCTTTCCCGGTGGTAGCTATTGATCTGCAGTTAGCTTGTTTCACTCTTCCTTTCCTAGTCTTCTTGATCCACCTACTCAAACCAATTCAATCCTAAAGAATCAAATGGGTACTAGGATTGTATTTCAAGCAGTTTAACGACAACTCCTAGTGCTAACATTTTTGGCATCGTTGTCGGGGAGGGAAGGATGAAGTAATTATTCCCGGGGAGAACGACATAGAATAGATCCAACTCTTGATGTTAGACACGAGCAAGATACTAGCGTGACTGCAATTTTCTACCCGACGACTCCAGCTTCATTACAGATGAATCTATTGGCAACTTCACTAGTTTGAAATGGATGCTATTATTTCTCAGAGGTATGCATTTTGTGATTTCTCAAATATATCTGGTTTTTCAAATCCCATGCCTGATAGAAGTGAATGGGAAGGATGCCTTCCCAGGTTTAGAGGAGAAGATTGGGAAGCGCCAGCTAATTTTTTATTAGATTTTCATGAGTGCATGATTAAATTGAAAGTAATACATAAATATTTCCTAATCAAGTTGTTTAGATACTCCTTGGAGGGAAAATCCCGTGATTGGTGTAGATATCTTCCGGTTGCCAGTGTTAATTCTTTGAAAGGTTTTCATTTTGCCTTTCATTCATTTTGTAAAGAGAATTTTTCAGATGACTTCCTTTATCCAAAATGTCACCATGAATATGATTTGCTATGTAAATCTGATAATCATGAAAGGAATACTTGTGTTGAAGAATATATTGTAATAGAAGAGATTGTTCATGATGATCAAGAGGTTCATAATATTCAAAATGACATGCTTTCCCATGAAGTTGGAATAGAAGAAAATAATCATGTTTCTGAAAGTTTACATGCTATAATTGTTTTTGATTATTATGAATCTAAATATGTGTTTTCTCTATCTACAAATCACGAGGATCAACTGTATTTTAGTCAAATTTCTCTTGAAATCAGTGAAGGCAACCCACAATAACTTTTAGTTTTACAGACAGATGAGACTGACAACAGTCATGAAACTTGGCATATACATAAACAATCCAATCTCCAGCTGGAACAACAAGAAGAGGTTTTTGTTTATGACTTTCATGACCCTATGGATGATTATATGGAGTCTTTGAGTAGCGCAGATATCAAAAAATTCTTGTTTAGTGGATGTTGGTTTTGCTGTCTTTTTGAACTGCACTTTTCTATGCAATGGATTCATCATTTTTTTGATCCAGATCAAGAGTTTCACTAGTTAACCAGTTCCTTGCATGGCTTCATTGGAAAGCTGATTACACTTGATTGAGCAGTTGTCTCTGCAGGTTAGAGTAGTCTTATGTATATAAATAATCTTGCCACACAAGCATTTGGTTTGCAATTATAGGTTTGTTTGCAATATGCTTTCCAGCTTGTGTGTTTTAGTTTTCAATAAAGAGCAAAGATGCTCTCGAGATCAGGCACAGGTCTGCTTGTTCTTGGAAGCTCGCAGGGAGCCTGCCATACTCATTGGAGCCAATGTTTTTTTTGACGAAAACGGTTATAGATCATATTAGAGGGGTGGCAAAGCCACAGATTCAATTACAAATTGCCTCGGGTTTCTTCGGTCCTACAGAGCAAATACAAAATATGATGCAACACTGTTTCAGCATAAGATCCAACTCTTTTTCAGCATAATTTCCAGCTCTGTGTTTCAACATCTGTTCCAGCATTGTGTTTCAGCATATTTAACAACTGTGTTTCAGCAACTGTTCCATCCCTGTGTTTCAGCATAAGTAAAAGCACTGTTACAGCGCTGTGTTTCAGCATAAGTTCCAGCTCTGTTTCAACACTGTGTTTCAGAATTTGTGTTTCAGCATCTGTGTTTCAACAGTTGTGTTTCAACATCTGTGTTTCAGCAGTTGTGTTTCAGCATCTGTGTTTCAGCAGTTGTGTTTCAACATCTGTGTTTCAGCAGTTGTGTTCCAGCTCTGTTACAGCACTGTGTTTCAGCTTTTGTTCCAGCTCTGTTTCAGCACTGTGTTCCAGCATCTGTGTTCCAGCATTTGTGTTCCAGCATCTGTGTTCCAGCATCTGTGTTTCACCTTCTGTGTTTCAGCTCTATTTCAGCACTGTGTTCCAGCTCTGTTACAGCACTGTGTTTCAGCTTCTGTTCCAGCTCTTGGTACTTGGCTGAGCTTGCTTGCCAANTTCTTGACGAAGCTAGGAGCTTCTAAGGTGGTCGACCGTTTGTTGCATGCCTCTACTAGACGTCTGAAGGAGGAGGCTGGGGATGGAGGGGGCGGGGGCTCCCCTCCCTGACCTGCCATGGCGGCTCTCAAACCCTAACGCACCAGGTCGCGCGAATTGATAGCGAGAGCGGTATCCTGTACAAAAAACTAAAACACTTAAAAGTTAATATTTTACTATTACTCGACACCTGGGATAGGATTTATTGGTTTTTATTGTCTCTTCAGCTCCATGTACCTCCACTATAACCAATGTTTTTTCCCTTGAGGGTTGGGCCCATACTAAACCCTTGATTTCGGAGTGTGGTTGATTTGAGGTGTAGCTGGCAGACTAGATGGCAGCCCACCGTAAATCCACACTAAACAAGGATATTAATGAGTTATTAAATGAGGCGGATGATTCATTCTGGAGGGAGGCAGGACTAATACCAGATTTTTCGGTACCAGAGCCTCATTCGAAGCATAGTTCCTCACCTCAGAAGACTATTTTCCTGACGAACGACTGTATAGGTAATATTAACAAACCTTATGTCTCTTTCGCTGCTGCACTCCCTGGTTTAGTAGATTCGTGCACAAGGGACTATATTTCTAAAACAGATTGTGTGGATAAACCGTGGAACTTTGGGGGTGCACCTTCTATTTTGCATGGAGGTAATAAACATATGTCGGTCTTTCAAAAGCACTGGAAGTAGTGGACTTCAAACAAGATATCAAGAAAAATGGTGTTCGATTTAGATGTGGGCCTTGAGGATACGTGTTGGTTAGCACTTTGTGCTTTAGTAGGGAGGTTTTCCTACAGGCATTTGTGCAATGAAAAAACTTCAGCTTGGTCGGAAAGAACTTGGTCGCCTGTGTTAGGTTATTCACCGGAGTTGTTGCAGCATTCCAAAGGCTGGTGGGGGGTTATCTGTCATTCTCCAGAAGATGTGGATACTCTGTTAGAAAACAGATGGATGAATGGGGATAGTATCTTTATGCTTAAAAAATGGAGAGTGTCATTCAATCCTGAGACATAATATTTCTCTTTTCGGCATTTCTGGATTCTACTTCCAGGTCTGCCTCTCCACCTGTGGAATGAAGGGGCTTTGAAGGCTATTGGTGAGACTCTTGGCAGTTTCATTGCAGTTGATAAAGGTCTTCTACGCTTGTCTACGTGGAAAGTCTATAGGATACTGGTTGAAATGGACATTAGTCGTGGTCTTCCCGAAATTTTAGAAAAATTTAGAAATCGAATGGAGAGGGAGGTGTATACTACAAATACTAGATTACTTAGGCATACCCTTTCGGTGTAGCCTATGTCATAGTACCGGACACCTGCGCAGAGATTGTAAAGGTTTGTTTGAGGAGACAGTTGTTCAGGAGGACCTTGATTCTCCTAATGAATATATTGATTTATCCACTGATACGAGGTTCTATAGTGGTGGTCTGAAAATTTGGTCACGGGACTTGGAAGAACCGGCATCAGCATCAACTATTTCCAGTAAGCTCAAATACCACTATCCTTCTTTTTTTTCTACACTTTCAACTTTGGAAAAAGAAACCCTAAGTTCCTCGAAGTGGTTAGCACTATCCACTTCGCATGATTGTCCACAGTCTGTAGCAGGTATGGGAGGTTTACATGTGTCCGATCAACTTATTGATACTCCTATTCCTTCCAGTGACCTCACTGAGTTTTCTAGGGGCCCACCTCAGCCACTTGTGGTGAACCTTTCTGAGTCTTTGACTTTACATAGTGACATTTGTCCTTCCACCCTACTTGTCGATTTCCTGATAACCGAACCACAACAAGGATCCTCCCCTTCTTTAACTATTTCTTCCCCTACCCTTCCGGGTTACCATGAACCGGAGGAGACAGAACCTTCCCTTGAAGCCATATTAGACTCCTATATTCCTTATCTTAAGGATCAATCCTCACTTAACCAGTTACCTATTTTTCGAGGGAAGGCAATACAAAATACTAGCTCCTTTGTCGGGGAGACTAGTGGTTCTCGTTTGGTGGAGGGTACAAAGGAGAAAGAATTTGTTTGGTCCCGTGGACTGGGGTTTGAGACCTCCCCCATCAAAATCCGTAGTGCCAAAAAGAAACAAACAAAGGATACACCGTCTACAGATCATGTTAATCCCATCGACTGTGGGGCACATAGAGCATGCAAAGCCCTAGCACGGGCTAAATAATTATTTTTCTCTCACTTAATTTAAGAGAGATTGGGGGTGCCCTCAAACTAGCCTCGGTATGCAGGGTACTTGAAAAAACTAGGCCTGAGATTGTCATGTTCCAGGAAACTATGGTCCTTGCAGGAAAGGCTCGAGATTTTATGTTCATTCTCTGACCAAACTGGCTTTACTATGCTATAAACTCTGATGGAAGTTCAGGGGGATTATTTTTATCTTGGGATCCAAACTTTTTTTATTTGAGACCCTTTCTAACTTGCAATGGCATTTGATTATCAGGATATTATCTTGCCACTAGAAGACAGATTAATATTCTGAATACCTATGGACCATTTGTGGAGCGGAAAATTTTCTGGGAGAGGCTGGGAAGTTCGGGTGTGTTATCACAAAACAATCTGGTTCTAGTAGGCGACTTAAATTTGACCTTGTCTTCTGGTGAAATATGGGGAGGTGTTAGAACTTTGGGTTGCTTGGCAAGTTTTTTCAAGACTTTTTTTCAAGGTTTTGGTCTTATTGACATTACTCTGGGGAAGCTTGTTCCGACGTGGAGGAGTAATCGGGTTGGAATTGATCTTATAGCAGAGAGGCTCGACGGAGCATTTATATCTAAGGATATACAAGCCTCGGTTGGTATTTATCGATCCTGGGTGGAGTACCCTTACATTTCATACCATGCTCCTATATTACTACAGTTGGATCTACCTTCTACTTTTATTTCCTATCCCTTTAAGATGAATCCATTCTAGAATCAGGATTTAAGTTTTGAGACTTTGCTAAATCATCTTTGGACTGATCCGAAATACTTGGGTGAAAGTGGTAAACAAAATAGGTTAGTTTGGAAAATTAAGGACCTAAAGATGTGCACTAAACGGTGGTTGAAGGACTGGAAAATAAGGACAGATGCACATATAAAAATCCTGGAAGAAGAAATCGTAGAGTTCCTTCATTATAACATAATTAGAACCAATCTGATTGCTCAAGAATCATTAGTGAAGGAACTTGAATCTGCAAGAAATAAGATTCTTAAGGAAAAGGAGGAATACTGGCGTCAGTGCAATAGAGCCATTTGGCTTCATAATGGAGACAATAACACTAAATTTTTCCATAATTATGCAAACTTTAGAAGAATAAGTAAGCATATCTGGGAAATCTTGGATGATTCGAGGGAAGTTGTTAGAGGGCATGAGAACATTAAAGAGGTAGCAGTCAAACATTTCAAATATTTGTACAAATAACGGGTTTCTTCTACACCTACAGAACAAGTAAGGGTCGTTGATCTATTTAAAAAAATGGTTACTGAAGAGGAGGCACGTTCACTCTATGCCCCGATTAAACTAGAGGAGATAGAGTAGATAATAAAAAAGTTTAAAAATGACAAGAGCCTGGGGCCCAATGGATGGACAATAGATTTTTTTATCCACTTCTTTAATCTAGTTGGGGGAGACCTTCTGGAGATGATCGAAGAAGCTAGAATAAGTGGTAAAATATCGGGAGGTTAAAATGCTACTTTCATTGCTTTAATACCAAAATTTAACAAACCTCAGTGTTTCAAAGACTTTAGGCCTATTTCACTCTGTAATTTATGTTATAAAATCATATCCAAATTTATATCAAATCAGATCAAGCCAGTCCTGTCTAGATCAATCTCTGAAGAACAATTAGGTTTTCTTCAAGGTAGAAGGATACAGGATGCCATAGGCACTTTGCACGAGTGTCTCCATAGTTTAAAGAAGAAAAAATCAAAAGCTTTAGTTCTAAATCTTGATCTCAAGAAATCTTATGACTGTACTAATTGGGACTTCTTGAGGATGATACTTATTCAGATAGATATGGGCCTTGAATTGACAGATTGGATATTGAGTTGTGTTACATCTACCTCTTTCTCAGTGTTGATAAATGGGGAACCAACGACATTCTTTAAAAGTGTTCGAGGGATCAAACATGGATGCCCTCTCTCCCCGTTATTGTTCATCTTAGTAATGGAGGGTTTAAGTCTTTTATTAAAAGGAAAAAAGATGGAAGGGAAGTTATCTGGTGTGAAAGTTTCTAGAACTATTAAAATTCTACATGTCTTATTTGTTGATGTTGTAGTTATAATGTCGAAGGCCATTGCAGAGGAATGGAGGGAGATCAACAAGTTGCTTAAAAATTTATGTTCGGCTTTTGGTTTGTTGATAAATATTTCAAAATCTGCAGTGCTTCAGGAAGGCCCGTCGAAAGAAGATATGATACCTTTCAAAGCTCTTTTTCCTTTCAATTTTGAGGATTTAGATACGGGTTTCAAATATCTAGGTTACTATCTTAAAATTGGTGTTGTCTCTTTAAGAAAATGGAAAAGAAAATAAGCAATTGGTGCTTTCATTGGCTCTCCCTGGGAGGAAGATACACTCTTTTAAAAGTGGTGTTGGAATCTCATTCTGTATATTGGATGTCCCTTGCATCAATCCCTGGATCGGTATTAAATTCTATTAGAAAACTCATGTACAATTTCTTATGGAAAAATAATGCGGACACTTTCTCCTTCCACCTATGCAATTGGGAAGAGTTGGTGTTGCCAAAAGAATTTTGGGGTTGGGGTTTCTTAAACATATTCGATTTCAGCAAAGCACTGGCGGCACACACACTTTGGAGGGCGATCACCAATGGAGGTATGTGGAACAGGATCATAATGGATAAGTATTTGACTCATATGATTGTTATTCAGTGGTTAAGGTCTCCTACCTTTGAATAGAAATAAATTTCAAAGATCTGGCATGGTTTAATTGCTTCGGTGCATTTGATTCTCCATTGGTTATGTTGGGCGCCACGATCGAGACAACTTATCTCTATTGGTATCAACAAAAACATAGGCTTGGAAAATCTTTCTTTCTTATCCCATCCACTGGTGTCATTGCTTAATCAGAAACATTATCACACTCTAGCACAGGTCAGGAAAAGATTGAACAACCTTCTTCTCTGCGATTATTGGTTAACAAGCAATGATTTAAAACTCAGGGGAAATCTGGCTACTGAATGGGACCTTTTCAGAAAGGCTCTTATTGATTCAGGGATTATCTTACAGGATACAAAAGATAATATGATATGGNTAGGGGGGGGGGGATTTGGCTTACCTTTGGTAAAAAATATATACCGTGGCATTGTCACTACTAAATGCTTGAAGCGGATTGATAGATGACATCTCTCAATTTGGCATTGGCATATACAGCTTAAGATAAAATTATTTGTTTGGCTCCTTGTGGAAGGCAGGATCCTGACCTGGGAGTCACTTCAAGTGTGAGCATGGGTTGGTCCCAGTCATTGTGTTCTGTGTAAGAATGAAAAAGAAACTATTCCTCACCTTTTCATTAATTGACCCTTCACTATTGTAGTTTGGGACTGAGTGAATTTGAAGCTAAACCATAAGCATAATTGGGTGGGAAATACAGTGGCAGATTGCTTTAAGTCTTGTTTTGAGGAAAAAATTTCTTCTTTCCCATTGGTTTCTCACCTGTGATGGTTGTTATGGATTGAGCGAAATAAAGCTTTGTTTTAAAATCACAAGCCATCAATCCAACCAGTCTTTACTAAAGCCATGGCTATTCAAAATTGTTCCTCAGGACCGGTGAAAGATAAACCTCCAAAAGTTGTCTATATATCTTATCAGGTGAGGGATTCCTTTGCGTGGTTTGATGGGGATTCACAGGTTAATGGAGCACTTGTTGGGGCGGGTGGCATTATTAAAGCTCAAGATTCTACTATTATCAGATGGACGTTTAACTGTGGAAGTGGTTCATATTCTAGGGCAAAATTAATTGTTGCATGGGCCACACTAGTGATTGCAGATTTGGTGCTTTATTACAATCTTCGGGTTATGGGAGATTCTAGGGTGATCATCGACTAGCTCTCGAGTAAGGGTAGACTTCAGGTAAGTGCCCTATAAGGATGGAAAAACTGTTGGATCATGTTGTCATTGATGCCAATGGTTTGATTGATTGATGTCAAGTGATTGATTGATGCCAAAGGATTGA
>SNQJ01S0022990.1:0-20014 GCA_010110895.2 Picea sitchensis | reverse complement strand
GTGGTCGACCGTTTGCTGCACGCCTCTACCAGACGTCTGAAGGAGGAGGCTGGGGATGGAGGGGGCGGGGGCTCCCCTCCCTGACCTGCCATGGCGGCTCTCAAACCCTAACGCACCAGGTCGCGCGATTTGAAAGCGATTCCTGTCGGCTTCAGACCCTAAATTTGATGTCAGGGAGGTGCAACAATGTTACTCCTCTGTTGT
Source organism: Picea sitchensis (assembly GCA_010110895.2). Classification (NCBI taxonomy): domain Eukaryota; kingdom Viridiplantae; phylum Streptophyta; class Pinopsida; order Pinales; family Pinaceae; genus Picea; species Picea sitchensis. The sequence goes on along the minus strand of SNQJ01S0022990.1, from coordinate 19,810 downwards.
CAGCAACATTAGTATCAAAGTTGGAAGCCTCTCTCTATAAGGATGCAAAATTGTCATGACGTTAGTTGGAGACTGTGTACTACGTATAGCCATCCGTAGACATCACTTCACAACACCAACTGCAATATAATATTGGAGCCAATGTTAGCACTGATGTTCGCATCGTTAAAAAATTGGCTAAAATAACATATATGGCAAGGAACTTTGGAAATCTAACACTTTCACAACATCATGCACTTTTGCAACGCTGGGAAGCCAACATTAGCTCCATTTTCATCAACGAAAAAACTAAAGAATGTTGGGGAAAAGCTACGAAGTTTGGAAAATAAAAAATGGTTTTTAAGGCCAATTTTGCCTCTCGGGCTCATGCAGGGTTTTGTAAAAATATTGGGTCTTTTGGCCCAATCTCGAATTATTTAGCAAGCTATGCATCACCACAAGCCAACAAACAGGTCAACGCCCTGTTACAAAGCACGAAACCAAGGGAGGAGCCAACGAGGTAAAGTGCTCAACGCATAAACCATAAAACAAGAGGCCTACATATATAAAGACAAGAAAATCCTCTTTCTTCGTGGTATAAATCCCTATACCACAAAACAAAAACGCAATGCTAAGTAAAACCCAAATGCGCCAAGTGGCTTGATCATTATCTAGTTATGTGCTTTCAAAAAGACAAATGTTCAATTAGGAAACTATGATCAGATGAGAACTAAGAGTTGTGCAGGTGTTCGATGAAGTTTTCAAGTGCCCGAAATTCAACAGGAAGGTGTCAGGTTCTCACAGAGGTATGAAAACCCAAGCAAGAATATCAAATGCTATAGACAGAGCATCCATGTGTTACCAGCCGAGAGACCTCACACGAATTCATGAGGAGCAGCGTACACATGGAGCGTTGATTAGTAGGTGGTATTTCCTGCACATCGCGGAGTTTCTTTGCTCGAGAAAAACAATACACATGAGCGCCAAGCTAAGGAGAAATGATAGTTGTCAGAGACAAGAACCCAGATGTCAATATGGTTCCCCAAGTGTGAAAAAGAATGCCAAAATTGGTATCAAATTCTAGAGAAAAATCGCCAAGTTCACAAGTGTCAATAATCATCGCCAAGTTTCGAGAATGCTTAATATAAGAAATGCCAGCTGTTAGTACTAAGATCAAGCAACAAGCTTTTTCTATTTTTTGATTTTTCATATGCAATTGATACTCCTTCGATACATCATGCACGCTCAAGGAATATTATTAACATAAACAATTGTCAGATCAGGATTAAGTTTTGCTTGTTTAAAGAATTCCCACTGCAGTTTCAAATTTTCCGGTAATGATTCCTCGAAATTTAAGTAATTTGTCAAGAATTACTATGCTAAAGAATATAGTATTTTGTTTTAAACAAAATGATTCTTTGTATGGAATTTTTGGGCGAGGTTTTATCAGGAACTAAACAAAAATGTCAAACGCCCAGCCATAATTAAATGCCAATGATCAAGTCCAAAGGATAGAAAGTGTTGGATATAAATGGTTCCCAACTCAAATTTTGTTTGTTTATCAAAGATAAGAAAGTGACAACTAATCCATCATATTCCAAAAAACTTGTAGATGAGTGGTGTTTATGCAGGAGTTGTGGAAACTTAATTTCAAGCAAGGGCCCTGGAAAAGTGATGGATTTTTCTATTTTCTCTAATTGATAAGCTTTATGGACACGATAGAATGAGAGGCATTTCTCAGGGCATGAAACAAAATGATAAATGGAAAGTCATAAATTTATTTCAAGAAATGAAATAGAAGCTAGCATTTCATGGTGAAGATTAACAAACGGAGTTTAAAGCATACAAGTGTTAGAGTCCAAATAAAAGGCATGAAACAAAATGATAAATGGAAAGTCATAAATTTATTTCAAGAAATGAAATAGAAGCTAGCATTTCATGGTGAAGATTAACAAACGGAGTTTAAAGCATACAAGTGTTAGAGTCCAAATAAAAGGGAGATCGGATTATCATTTTCAGGTACAAAATCTTGTTTTCAAGGATCTACTGGAGCATTATTTGGACATCCTAAGAACACATTTGGCAAGAAAATATTTATGGCACTTGGAGGCATGAAATCAACAGTGCGGTTTTGTCTCTAATTGGTAGAAGCTCGACATGTATAAGATTTAATCCCAGATTTCAAGCGCAAATTCATTAGTTAGTTTCCAGTGATAGCTCCAATATTTGGTGGGAATTTATTTCAACAGTTTTAGGTAAAAGATCAAGCAATGGTCAAAGTGAAACAAGTTTTGCAGTGTCAACAATTAAAAATAGAGTTGTCGTTGCGAAAGTTAACCACTCTTCCAGATCATCGCTTAGGGGACTTCCAGTTGGAGCACAAGTGTCAATGAGAATGAAGATTCAAAGGCCTATATTTTTTTATTTAGTTAATGTTTTTGGAACAACATATGTATATATTTATTAAGTAAAAAATTGAAGCCTAAGTTGTAGCAGTTTTTTATGGTTTAGTTGTAACTTATTCTAAAGATAGAACACCCTCATGAATTCGATTCCCTTGGGTGGTTATGGTATGCAATTATATATATTTTGCAAGGGAAGATGTAAAGAGGTTGGAGATAGGGACCCGAGAAGGGACTGCGAGCAGTGAGTAAACTTGTGCATCCCATTGTAAGCCTGAGGGCATTCATGTTTTAATCATTTATGTTATTGAAGATCCATGATATTTGTGCTACCATATTGTTTGAACTATTTTGTTTTTCATTTATTTACATCTTCTTTCTTTTATAAATTATAGATTCACATGATCAAAAACTTCCCTTGATTAATAGATTCTTGAGTAGCAGAGGATCTGCTATAACTTTCCTATTAAATCATTGTTTTATTCAAGTACCTTGCATTCACTTTTTCAGAAAGGTTTACTATTTTGTAAATTATTTTGTAAATGATCCATTTTTTGTTATCTTCATTCCTCTACCCATCATTATATAAAACTTTTGTTTGGTATGTAGCTTGATTTCCTTCATTGAACATGGTGTTTATGACTCCTTTCCCAATGGTAGTTACTAATCTGCAGTTAGCTCATTTCCCTCTTCCTTTCCTAGTCTTGTTGATCTACCTACTCAAACCAATTCAATCCTAAAGAATCAAATGGGTATTGGGCTTGTCTTTAAAGCAGTCTAAGGAAAACTCCTGTTGCTAACACTAACATCTCTTTATATGATATTTGCGCTCTTCCTCAACAATGTGAAATGATTATGGACACTTTCAATCCTAATGACTCTTAGAACAAGACCATTGTTGTAGCAGGTTGCATTTCTAAAAATATTGGAATAAAGGCATGCCACAAAGATGAAATTAAATATAATGTAAATGCAATGATTATAGGCACACATTCGAGGTCCCAGGTCCATCCCTACTTACATATGAACATTTTAATTTCAATCTATATAGTTGTTTAGTGGATTTTGGTGCCTCTTCTAACATCATGCCATACTCAGTCTATCAAAAAATTAATGCTACCCTGCAAATGAGTACTACCAGAATCATACAATTAGATAGATCTAATGTTAAAGTAAGAGGTGAACTTAAATACATCATGAGTTGGCTAGCATATGATCCTAGAGTTCATCAGGTTATTGATATTGTTGTTGTTGACATTCCATAAAGCTATGGTTTACTGTTAAGTAGGAATTGGTCTGCAAAACTTCAAGGTTATTTTTCTAGAGATTGGTCCCACTTGTGGCTCCCATACATAGGTAATCCAAATCAGATATAGGTAAATAGCTGGGATCATATGAAACATACAATAACATAACTTGAAGGTAAGAATGAGCCTGTTAGCGTTCCTCACACTGCTTTGGGAAATTATTTTTTAGAGACTGATCATGGTTTCCAAACAAACACATAGCCCAAACTCCTTCAATTCACTCAGAATGATGATAATGCTTGTACTATATAAAAGAACTTGGTTTTTGCATGACTAACCCAAATGTACATACCAACATGTGAATGGTGTTCTTTGATGGCTTCAAATCTCAAGAAGGAACCACGGAAAGATGCATCTTTATCGATCCAGAATAGTGTAAGACTCTTATAACCTGTCATTTAGAGTTTGAATGCACCAATAAAACTATTGAATATGAAGCCTTGGTCCAAGGCCTGAAAAAGGCCATCGACCTTAAGGTAAAATGCCTTCGAGTGTTTGGTGATTCAGAGATAATTGTTCGATGGGTAAGAAACATTGTTCAATACATGTTTCCCCACTTGAAAGGTTATCGATAGGAGGTATGTAACTTACTATATTTCTTTGAAGCATTTAATATTACTTCTATACCTCGTTGTCAAAATGCTTCCGCAAACATTTTAGCGAATTCAACATCTAGGTTCATGCTTCTTAATGATGATTTTTATGTTGAAATAATTTACATGCCTTATATACCAGACAACATCATAAATTGGAGGGTATTCAATAATGATACTCAGATCATGAATTTCCTTACTATCTCTGGCGTGTTCCTAGACTCAGTGATAGATGATGAAGCACATGAAAAATATCTTCAGGATTACCGGGATGAGGCTAGTAAGATAAAAGAAAATTGCATCTCGAAGAATGTGTTATCGCTTGAAAAGTTGTTTGATCTATAGACTAAGTTCATAAATCTTATGAATCCAAAGATGAACAACTCTACTTTGATGTACTTTCTGGTGATTTTAGGGACCCCTGAACAACCCAAATGCATCAATATGGGAACTTGTTGTTTAAATATGGAAAAAAAAAACATTCACACAATTGTTTAAGAGATATCGTGATGTATTTTCCTAGACATATGAATATTTGAAGAGTATGACACCCATATTGTTTAGCACGTGATTCCTATCAAAGAAGGTGTCAAACCATTTCAACATAAGTTAAGGAAAATACATATGACTCTTGAACCACTCATTCAAAAGGAATTGAAGAAATTATTAGATGCATAGATCATCTTTAAAGTTCACCATTCCACCTGTGTGTCTAATCTGGTATCTATCAAGAAGAAATCGAGGGAGATCAGACTTTGCATATACTTTTGAAATTTAAATCAAGCTTCTGACAAGGACAATTATCCAATCCCCCCTAAGGAGAAAATCCTACAACTTGTCTCTGGTTTTGAAATGTTTTCTCTTTTGGATGGGTTTTCTAGTTACAATTAGATTCTCGTAGCGGAACTAGACCAATTAAAGACCACTTTCAGGACAAAGTGGGGAATGTTTGCATATCATGGAATTCCCTTCAGCTCAATGTTGGTGCTACCTTTCATATGGAAATGGACATATATTTTAAAGGTCTAATCAATCATAGCATGGTGATATATCTTGACGACATCATGGTTTATTCAAAGAAAATAGATGATCACTCGAAACATCTAAAGTAGATTTTTGAAAGATGCAAAAAATATGATATTTGCCTAAACCCCAAGAAGAGCATCTTTGTTGTTTCAGAAGGTAAATTGTTGGGGCGTATTACTTCTAAGGATTGGATTTATGTTGAACCAGAATGAACCAAAGCTATTATGAAGATTCCCCATCCACACAACAAAAGGTCTATGTAGTCCTTTTTTGGAAAAATATATTTCATAAGAAGATTTGTTCCATATTTAGTCGAAATCGTCAAACCCCTTCAGTAGATGATAAAGAAAATAGTTCATTTCAAGTGGAGATTTGGTGAAAAGGAGGCCTTTGAGAAGATTAAGTCCACCATAGGGGCTACACCTTCCCTATAAATCCCATACTTTACTAAATAATTTTTTATGTATACTTTGGCTTCCGACCATTCTCTTGCAACAATGCTCACTCAGAAGGACCAATAAGGGAATGAGTGCCCCATAATGTTTATGAGCACTGGAATCCAAGGTGCTGAACTACATTACCCATCGGTAAAAAAAAATTATTTTGTTGTCCACAAAGATTTCAAATAGTTCATGCCTTATATACTAAAAAATCACATGAAGGTGATCATCCCTCACCCAGAGGTTAGATCCCTCTTTGTATAGAGGGAACTGGGTGAAAGATGAAGCAATTAGACGATTTATTTATAGGAGTATGACCTTGAATTAAAATCAGAAACCATCGTTAAGGGTCAAGGCCTGTGTAAGCTAGTAACCGGAGTCACAAATTCTGAAGATCAAGTGGAATATGGATGGCAAGAGGAACCAACCCTCTACACACAACAAGTTCCTTATATTCCATCAATTGAGAATTCATGGTACAATGATCTCAAGTACTATCTTCAACATTGCACCACTCCTAATCAACTTAATTCCAAGCAAAGAAGAGTGTTAAGGATGACTTCTGCTTGTTTATGAATAATTATGATGAAGTTCTGCTATGATGTCTCAAAAAGAAAGACGTCGACAAGGTTCTCAAATATATGCACGATGGAACAACTGGAGGTCATTTTTCGGGAGATACAACAACCCACAATAAATTAAGGATTGGGTACTACTAGCCAACAATATTCAAGGATGCTCATGCCTACTCTCGGAGCTGGGACATTTTCCAAAATTCAACTAGAAGAGACAAAGGAAGTTGTTTCGCTTCATTCTGTTTTCGTCAAAAAACCTTTTGAACAATGATTATTGGACATAATCAGTGAGATCAATCCTCACTCATCCAAACAACACATGTATATTCTAACTGCCACTGATTATTTTACTCATTGGATGGAAGTGGTACCATTGACTAAAGTAAATGATGAAGTGGTAATAAATTTTCTTGAACAACACATCATGAATAGGTTCAGAGTACCTAACACTCTTGTATTCAGTAATGCTACGTATTTTTCATCACTTAAATTGACTAAGTTTGCTCTAGAAAATGGGATCACTTTAAAATATGTAGCCAACTATTACCCCCAGGGAAATGGCCTGGCTAAATCCACAAATAAAAATATGATCTACATCCTTAAATGAACTGTAATCGACCAAGAGAGGAATTGGCACAATTCCCTTCATAACGCCCTCTGGGATGATCGTGTTACTCCCAAAGCATCCATATGGACCTCTCCTTACTTTCTTGCCTATGGGAAAGAGGCGATCATTCCTTCAAATATATACCTCCCTTCCCTTCAACTTACACACCAATCGTGCGAGAGAGAATGTCTTGTCATCCAAAGACACATTGACACCTTATTAAATCTAGAAGAGAACCGCTCCAAAGCTAGAACCAAATTTTAAACGAGTTTTCTACCCAACTAGGCCTACTCTCATCATGACAACCAATCAATTGTCGACATGTGTCATCACTTAAGACACACTAACTACCACTTGTTCTGACACATGGAATTGCCACTACCTGCCACCTGGGGTGACAGGTGACATTCATAACTCAACATGGGGTTCTATCTAAAGAAACCCAAGTCACCTTGACACGTGGCACCATCACCACCTAAAACATTTCATTCATCTTTCCATGGTGATCTAGGTGGATATCGGTGGCCACCCACCTTTTCCAAATGGCTCAAAACAATTTTCTGGCAATTTTGACAATTTACTATTTTTAGCAGGTTTTTACTTCCGAGGCCATTTTGAGGGCCCAAATGAAGTTTTTTCGAGATCGAGGTTCTCAATAATAGACAAAGGCATGATTGATCCCCCAAAATTAATCTACTCGATGATACCTTTCCAATGAGCTATCACACACCTAAAAATGAGATCATATGCAAAGGTTACGACCCCGGGAAGTTGATGTACTCACTTACCCAAATGGGGCCTACATGACTTTTGGCGCTTCATCTCCTAAGGTTAGGTTTTTGGATGTCTAGGGTTTTTGAAATTCTTGCTTATTGTAAAAAGGCCTTCAGAGCCTCATTGTAATAATCTTCTTGCGAATGCGAGTAGCCGTCACATCTCTTCTCAGAGATAAGCTACCACCATTCTATCGAGTCTTTCACTCTGTATTTTACAGTCTCTGTACATTTATTTCATTAATAGAAATCGTGTATTACTGTATATCTGTGTTTATGGTTGCATCTCTGATATATTTATGTAATATTATTGAATATCTGCGATATCTCTGTGCATTTCTTTATTATATCTCCGATCTCATTTCGTGCCAAAAATAATCCGGATCAGTGGTATCAGAGCAGGCTGCTCTTGATCATTTTTTCAATGCATGTCCCCGATGAGGTCTGAGTATAGCAAGTTGGGTCTTGAGCTTGTCTCTCTTGAAGACAATCACTCTCTCACACCCAAGAAACCCTCAATGGCAGAAGAAAAGAAAAACAACGGAGTAGACGATCCTATCAATTTGTTGCTTGAGCAAGCTCTCACGTGACAGAGGGATGAAATGATGGAGAATTTTGCCCACATCCTTAAAAGCCTGCCGATAGCATCATGCACATCTTCATCAAGCAACCACTTTGGAGGCACCTCACCTTTGAAGGTACAAGTTAATTTTGATATTCCTGTATTTGAAGGACAGATAGATGCATAAGCCGTAGAAAAATGGTTAACTCTGCTAGAAGGTTATTTCTCTGTTCATAATTTTTGCAAAAAAGAAAATATCACCTTCACACTCCTTAAAACTCCCCCTCATGTCAGACATTGGTGGGAAACTTACTGGGAGCAAAGTTCCAAAGAGGAGTCTAGAATATACGGGGCCGATCCCACTTGGGATTTTTTTGTGGATGCGGTAAAGGAACAGTATTACCCTATTGGAACCTATGAGGACTAGTACATGAGATGGACCACACTACGACAAGAGAGGGGCCAAGCAGTTCCAGAGTTCATCAATACCTTCCATACCATGCAGACCAAGCTGGGTATCAAAGACTCTGAGCAACATTTGGTTCTGAAATACCATGGGGCTCTACATAGATACATTCAGACTGAAATGGATTTTCTGGACATCTCATCACTTAGTGGTGCTTATCGACATGCTATTGAAATCGAGCAGAAATTTAATCACCAGAACAAACGGAAATTCGGGTCTGCAAATCCGCAACAACCAAAGTATGACAAAGACGACCCTAAAAAACAGTCTCCCGAAAACCAGTCCAAGACACAGGAAAAGAAGGGTCACGGGAAGACAAAGAAGGACACCGGAAAATAGTGTGATTTCCACAAAAGCCCCTGGCACAACACCGATGAATGTCTCTCAAAACAATCATTGGTGGTTGAGATCAAAGACAAGGAGCCGAACCCTGATTCATAATCTAATTCTGAAAATATTGGTAAAGGACAGATCATTGATGTAGACCCCACTGCTATTGTCGCGACCACAACAATTCAACCAGAAGAACCAAGAGATCTAGAAGAGGGCGAGGGTATTTTTCATTCACAGATGTGGGTGAAGGGGACCCTACTGCATTTTATTGTTGATAGCGAAAGCCAAAAAAATTCATCTTAGTAGAGGTCGTCAAACAGTTGGGATTGTCGAAAACAACACACCCGCAACTATACAACATCGGGTGGCTTCGGCAAGGACGATATCTCTGTGACAACCAATAGTGCCGATTGTCATACAACATCCAACCCTTCAAGGATGAGGTATTATGTGATGTTGCCCCACTGGATGTTTGTGATGTTCTCTTGGGCCAACCATATATGTGGAGACGCCATGCTCTTTATGATTCTCGACCCCGTAGTGTCATTGTTACTTTGGGGGGTCATCTCTACAGAATACCAAAGGTAGTTCCGACTAGTGTTCCACCTAAAAAATGTCGCAAGGTAGTATCTCATACTGCAAAATTCAGCTTCTTCACAATCTGTTCAAAAGGAGAACAAAAGGACACTACAACCACTACGATATTTCCCCAAGCATCTTCTATCCAACAGAAGCAGGTCGACAAGGCTGCAACAAAGTGTAAAGATTTCTTCTACACATCGTCGTCTCATGTATCTCGAGTTGTTGAACAACCTCAACCTCAACAGGTTCGTGACAAATTTCCACAAACTGAGCAGCGCGACGTCTCCAACAAGACAAGCAGCTCACCAAGATGCAGATTCAACAAAATATTTTCCCTCTCCCCCGAGAAATCAACACAATGGAGACCATTACTTCCTAAGGATAGAGGATTGATCCAGGTGGATATCAGTGACCACCCACTTTTTCCAAATGGCTCAAAACAATTTTTTGGCAATTTTGACAATTTACAAGTTTTAGCAGGTTTTAACATCCGGGGCCATTTTGAGGGCCCAAATGAAGGTTTTTCAAGATCGAGGTTTTCAATGATAGCCAAAGGCATGATTGAGGCCCAAAAATTAATCTCATCTACAATACCTTTCCAACGAGCTATCACACACCTAAAATGAAGATCGTATGAAAAGGTTATGACCCCGAGAAGTTGATGTACTGACTTACCCAAATGGGGCCCACATGAATTTTGGCGCTTCATCTCCTAGGGTTAGGTTTTTGGATGTCTAGGGTTTTTTTCATTCCTTCTTATTGCAAAAAGGACTTCAGAGCCTCATTGTAATAATCTTCTTGCGAATGGGAGTAGCCATCACATCTCTTCTTAGAGATAAACTGCCACCATTCTATCAAGTCTTTCACTCTGTATTTTACAGTCTCTGTACATTTATTTCATTAATAGAAATCGTGTGTTACTGTATATCTGTGTTTATGGTTGCATCTCTGATATATTTCTGTTATATTGTTGAATATTTTCGATATCTCTATGCATTTCTTTATTATATCTCCGATCTCATTTCGTGCCGAAAATAATCCGGATTAGTGGTATCAGAGCAAGCTGCTCTTGATCGTTTTTTCATTGCATGTCCCCGACGAAGTCCGAGTATAGAAAGTTGGGTCTCGAGCTTGTCTCTCTTGAATACAATCGCTCTCGCACACCCAAGAAACCCTCAATGGTGGAATAAAAGAAAAATGACGGAGCAAATGATCCTATCAATCTGTTGCTTGAGCAAGCTCTCACGCGATAGAGGGAAAAAATGATGGATAATTTTTCCCACATCCTTAAATGCCTGCCGATAACATCAAGCACATCTTCATCAACCGACCACTTTGGAGGCACCTCGCCTTTGAAGGTACAAGTTAATTTTGATATTCCTGTATTTGAAGGAAAAATATATGCAGAAGCCCTAGAAATATGGTTAACTCTGCTAGAAGGTTATTTCTCTGTTCACAATTTTTTCGACAAAGAAAAGATCACCTTCGCACTCCTTAAAGCTCCCCCTCATGTCAGACATTGGTGGGAAACTTACTGGGAGAAAATTTCCACAGAGGAGTCTGGAATATATGGGGCTGATCCCACATGGGATTTTTTTGTGGATGCGGTAAAGGAATATTATTACCCTATTGGCATCTATGAGGACCAGTACATGAGATGGACCAAACTGCAGCAAGAGAGGGGCCAAGCAGTTCCGGAGTTCACCAATACCTTCCATACCTTGCGCACCAAACTAGGTATCAAAGACTCTGAGTGACATTTGGTTCTGAAATACCGTGGGGCTCTACACAGATACATCCAGACTGAAATTGATTTTCTGGACATCTCATCACTCAATGTTGCTTATCAACATGCTGGTAAAATTGAGCAGAAATTTAAGCACCAGAACAAATGGGAATTCGGTTCTGCAAATCCGCAACAACCAAAGTATGACAAAGATGACCCTAACAAACAGTCTCCTGAAAATCAGTCCAAGACACAAGAAAAGAAGGGTCACGGGAAGACAAAGAAGGACACCGGAAAATGGTGTGATTTCCACAAAATCCCCTGGCACAACATCGATGAATTTCGCTCAAAACAATCATTGGTGTCCGAGATCAAAGACAAGGAGCCGAACCCTGATTCAGAATCTGATTATGAAAATACTGGTAAAGGAAAGATCATTGATGCAGACCCCACTGCTATTGTCGCGACCGTAACAATTTAACCAGAAGAACCAACAGATCTTGAAGAGGGGGATCACCTTTTTCATTGACAGATGTGGGTGAAGGGGACCCCGCTGCATTTTATTGTTGATAGCGGAAGCCAGAAAAACCTCATCTCAACAAAGGTCGTCAAACAGTTGGGATTGTCGACAACACCACACCTGCAACCCTACAACATCGAGTGGCTTCGGCAAGGACAAGATCTCCGTGTCAACCAACAGTGTCGATTTGCATACAACATCCAACCCTTCAAGGATGAGGTATTATGTGATGTTGCTCCACTGGATGTTTGTGATGTCCTCTTGGGGCAACCATATATGTGGAGACACCATGTTGTTTATGAGTCTCGATCCTGTAGTGTCATTGTTAATTTGGGGGGTCATCTCTATAGAATATCAAAGGTTGTTCCGACTAGTGTTCCACCTAAAAAGTGTCGCAATGTAGTATCTCATATTGCAAAATTCAGCTTCTTCACAATCTGTTCAAAGGGAGAACAAAAGGACACTGCAACCACTACAGTCTTGCCCCAAGCACCTTCTATCCAACAGAAGCAGGTCGACAAGGCTGCAACAAAGTGAAAAGATTCCTTCTGCACATCCTCCTCTCATGTATCTTGACTTGTTGAACAACCTCAACCTCAACAGGTTTGTCAATGATTTCCACAAACTGAGCAGCGCGACGTCTCCAACAAGACACACAACGCACCAAGATGCAAATTCAACAAATGATTTTCCCTCTCCCCTAGGAACTCAATGCAATGGAGACCATTGCTTCCTCAGGAGGGAGGAATGATCCAGGTGGATATCGGTGGCCACCCACCTTTTCCAAATGGCTCAAAACTGTTTTTTGGCAAATTTGGCAATTTATTATTTTTAGCAGGTTTTAACTTTCGGGGCCATTTTGAGGGCCCAAATGAAGGTTTTTCAAGATCAAGGTTCTTAATTATAGCTTAAGGCATGATTGAGCCCCCAAAATGAATCTCATTGATGATACCTTTCCAACGAGCTATCACACGCCTAAAACGAAGATCATATGGAAATGTTACGACCCCGAGAAGTTGATGTACTCACTTACCCAAACGGGGCCCACATGACTTTTGGCACTTCATCTCCTAGGGTTAGGTTTTTGGATGTCTAGGGTTTTTGGAATTCCTGCTTATTGTAAAAAGGCCTTTAGGGCCTCATTGTAATAATCTTCTTGCGAATGCGAGTAGCCGTCACATCTCTTCTTAGGGATAAGCTGCCACCATTCTATCGAGTCTTTCACTCTGTATTTTACAGTCTCTGTACATTTATTTCATTAATAGAAATCGTGTATTACTATATATATGTGTTTATGGTTGCATATCTGATATATTTTTGTTATATTATTGAATATTTGCGATATCTCTATGCATTTCTTTATTATATCTCCGATCTCATTTCGTGCCGAAAATAATCCGGATCAATGGTATCAAAGCATGCTGCTCTTGATCATTTTTTTAGTGCATGTCCCCAACGAGGTCCAAGTATAGAAAGTTGGGTCTCGAGCTTGTCTTTCTTGAAGACAATTGCTCTCGCACACCCAAGAAACCCTCAATGGCGGAAGAAAATAAAATCGATGGAGCAAACGATCCTATCAATCTGTTGCTTGAGCAAGCTCTCGCGCGACAGGGGGACGAAATGATGGAGAATTTTGTCCAGATCCTTAAACGACTGCCCATATCATCAGACACATCTTCATCAAGCGACCACTTTGGAGGCACCTTGTCTTTCAAGGTACAAGTTAATTTTGATATTCCTGTATTTGAGGGACACATAGATGCAGAAGCCCTAGAAAAATGGTTAACTCTGCTAGAAAGTTATTTCTATGTTCACAATTTTTCCGACAAAGAAAAGATCACCTTCACACTCCTTAAAGCTCCCCCTCATGTCAAACATTGGTGGGAAACTTACTAGGAGCAAAGTTCCACAGAGGAGTCTGGAATATATGGGGCCGATCCCACTTGGGATTTTTTTGTGGATGCGGTAAATGAACAATATTATCCTGTTGGAAACTATGAGGACCAGTACATGAGATGGACCACACTGCGACAAGAGAGGGGCCAAGTAGTTCTGGAGTTCACCAATACCTTCCATACCTTGCGCACTAAGCTGGGTATCAAAGGCTCCGAGCAACATTTGGTTCTGAAATACCGTGGGGCTCTACATAGATACATCCAGACTGAAATGAATTTTCTGTAAATCTCATTACTCAGTGTTGCTTATCGACATGCTGTTAAATTTGAGCAAAAATTTAAGCACCAGAACAAACGAGAATTTGGGTCTGCAAATACGCAACAACCAAAGTATGACAAAGACGACCCTAACAAACAGTCTCCCGAAAACCAGTCCAAGACACAGGAAAAGGAGGGTCACGGGAAGACAAAGAAGGACATCGGAAAATGGTGTGATTTCCACAAAATCCCCTAGCACAACACCGATGAATGTCGCTCAAAATAGTCATTGGTGGCCGAGATCAAAGAACAAGGAGATGAAACCTGATTCAGAATCTGATTATGAAAATACTGGTAAAGGATAGATCATTGATGTAGACCCCACTGCTATTGTCGCGACCAAAACAATTCAACCAGAAGAACCAACAGATCTTGAAGAGGGGGAGCGCCTATTTCATTCACAGATGTGGGTGAAGGGGACCCCACTGCATTTTATTGTTGATAACGGAAGCCAAAAAAACACATCTCAGCAGAGGTCGACAAACAATTGGGATTGTCGACAACACCACACCCACAACCATACAACATCGGGTGGCTTTGGCAAGGATGAGATCTCCGTGTCAACTAACAATACTGGTAAAAGGACATTGCAACCACTCCAGTCTTGCCCCAAACACCTTCTATCCAACAGAAGAAGGTCGACAAGGTTGCAACAAAGTGCAAAGATTCCTTCTGCACATCATCCTCTCATGTATCTCGATTTGTTGAACAACCTCAACCTCAAGAGGTTCGTGACAAATTTTCACAAACTGAGCAACACGATGTCTCCAGTAGGACAAGTAGCTCACCAAGATGCAGATTCAACAAACGCTTTTCGCTCTCCCCCGATAACTCAACGCAATGGAGACCATTACTTCCTAAGGAGGGAGGATTGATCCAGGTGGATATCGGTGGCCACCCACCTTTTCCAAATGGCTCAAAATAATTTTCTGGCAATTTTGACAATTTACTATTTTCAACAGGTTTTAACTTCCGGGGCCATTTTAAGGGCCCAAATGAAGGTTTTTCGAGATCGATGTTTTCAATGATATCCAAAGGCATGATTGAGACCCCAAAATGAATCTACTCGACGATACCTTTCCAACGAGCTATCACACGCCTAAAACAAAGATCGTATGCAAAAGTTACGACCCCGGGAAGTTGATGTACTCACTTACCCAAACGGGGCCCACATGACTTTTGCGCTTCATCTCCTAGGGTTGGGTTTTTGGATGTCTAGGGTTTTTTGCATTCCTTCTTATTGTAAAAAGGCCTTCAGAGCCTCATTGTAATAATCTTCTTGCGAATGCGAGTAGCCACCACTTCTCTTCTCAGAGATAAGCTGCCACCATTCTATCGAGTCTTTCACTCGGTATTTTACAGTCTCTGTACATTTATTTCATTAATAGAAATTGTGTATTACTGTATATCTGTGTTTATGGTTGCATCTTTGATATATTTCTGTTATATTATTGAATATCTGCAATATATTTGTGCATTTCTTTATTATATCTCCTATGTCATTTCGTGCCGAAAATAATCCAGATCAATGGTATCAGAGCAGACTGCTCTTGATTGTTTTTTCAATGCATGTCCTCGACGAGGTATGAGTATAGAAGTTTGGTCTCGAGCTTGTCTCTCTTGAAGATAATCTCTCTCGCACACCCAAGAAACCCTTAATGGCGGAAGAAAAGAAAAACGACGGAGCAAACGATCCTATCAATCTGTTGCTTGAGCAAGCTCTCACGCGATAGAGGGATGAAATGATGAAGAATTTTTCCCACATCCTTAAATGATTTCCGATAGCATCAGACACATCTTCATCAAGCGACCACTTTGGAGGCACCTCGCCTTTGAAGGTATAAGTTAATTTTGATATTCCTGTATTTGAAGGACAGATAGATGCAGAAGCCCTAGAAAAACGGTTAACTCTACTAGAAGGTTATTTCTCTGTTCACAATTTTTCTGACAAAGAAAAGATCACCTTCGCACTCCTTAAAGCTCTCCCTCATGTCAGACATTGGTGGGAAACTTACTGGGAGCAAAGTTCCACAGAGGAGTCTGGAATATATGGGGCCGATCCCACTTGAGATTTTTTTGTGGATGCGGTAAATGAACAATATTAACCTGTTGGAAACTATGAGGACCAATACATGAGATGGACCACACCGCGGAAAGAGAGGGGCCAAGCAGTTCCAGAGTTCACCAATTCCTACCATACCTTGCACACCAAGCTGGGTATCAAAGACTCCGAGCGACATTTGGTTCTGAAATACCGTGGCGCTCTTCACAGATACATCCAGACTGAAATGGATTTTCTGGACATCTCATCACTTAGTGCTGTTTATCGACATGCTGTTAAAATTGAGTAGAAATTTAAGCACTAGAACAAACGAGAATTCATGTCTTGAAATCCGCAATAGCCAAAGTATGACAAAGACGACCCTAACAAACATTCTCCCAAAAACCAGTCCAAGACACAAGAAAAGAAGGGTCACGAGAAGACAAAGAAGGACACCAAAAAATGGTGTGATTTCCACAAAATCCCTTGGCACAACATCGATGAATGTCGCTCAAAACATTTATTGGTGGCTGAGATCAAAGACAAGGAGCCAAACCCTGATTCAGAATCTGATTATGAAAACACTGGTAAAGGATAGATCATTGACGCAAACCCCACTGCTATTGTCACGACCACACCAATTCAACCAGAAGAACCAACAGATCCTGAAGAGGGGGAGCACCTTTTTCATTCACAGATGTCGGTGAAGGGGACCCCGCTGCATTTTATTGTTGATAGCGAAAGCCAAAAAAACCTCATCTCAGCAGATGCCATCAAACTGTTGGGATTGTCGACAACACCACACCCGCAACCATACAACATCGGGTGGCTTCGACAAGGACGAGATCTCCGTGTCAACCAACAGTGCCGATTGTTGTTCCTGAGTTTATACTTTAAGGCTGTAAAGTATACTGTCAAGGCATTCGTAATGGTAAGGTAATTAAAGGGTAAGAATAAAAAAGAAGGGTAAATCAGGGTTGATTTCTCAACTGCCTTTGTCTAGCTTATCTTTGTTCTTGGATACTGATGTCTCTCTCAATAGCTGCCCATGAACGTTCTAATTCAAACCGGTTGGTCGTTGTTTGCAGAATAATATTAAAAAGGTTCAAAGCGATGCTAGTTTGATCTTGGAGACTAGGTTCTACATTAGGCTGTCTATTATTAGGGACAGTCATGGAAAATAAAGTTTTATTTAAATGTGAAAGGTTTGAAGATTTGTTGCTTTAGTTTTTAAGGGATGAAAAGAAAAAAATAGTTTTAGAACTCAAAATAATAGCATAATAACAGTTGAGGCTGTTTCCTGTGCTTGAAACAATTTTGAGATGAATAAAACAACAAAGTAATACTATTGAGAAAATATGAGGCTTTAATCACGAAATAATCTCATATTGTAATAGGAGACAAAGAGAAAAAAAGATTTCTATTGAAGTTTATAATATAATTATTCAAATGACTTACAGGTCTTGAAATTGCTGATAACAATCATAGAGGAAAAACTGTAAATGATTTAATAACCAAATCAATTCAAACTAAAATAGATGTGTGAAATAAAATTATAGTTGATCATTCATTAGAAAGACATAAGAAGGAAAATATTGAAAAATATGGGAAACATGGTAAAAGAACACATAGTTTCAAGTTGTCAGAATTCAAAATCTCGTCTGTATTATTTATATCATAATGGATTGGAAAACTTTTTATACAATCGTCTCTCTCCAAAAAACCAAAATCCCCTTCTTAGTCTTGTGAAATTCTATTTATACATGATCACCAAACCCTTTTCTCGTTGGTGATTTGCCAACTTCCTAAGACTAACGGTTACATGAATGTGCAATGTTGAACCGTTTAAATTTCTATTTTAAGTACTTTGTTATTTCAATAATGAAAATATACAAAACAATATTTCATGTCTGCGTTGACGAACTTCCTTCTTCTGTTTTAAGACAACAGAAACATTTTCCCAAAAACTTCACCAAAATTTTGGGAGCTTCTGGTATATCTTTTGCCTCAAATATGAAGAAGTTTCTTTGCAATTCGGGCATGCGATCTTCAATTATCTTCCTTGTGAACTTAATAGTTTGCAACTTTAAGTTTGACACCACTATCCATTTGTTGATTTTGGCGACATTGATTACCTTTATTTTTGGGATCTCCACCTGTATTTCCTCTAGGTCTTCCTTGAATCTCAGCTGGTGCTTGACAATATCAATTTCTCCTAATAATCCCGAACAGTCATTTGTTCCAATGTTCAACAAAACTTTTTCTAAAAGATCAAAGATTCCTTGATAATCATCATTAACTTCTCTAGTTATTCTTTTATTTTCTGCAAGGTCTGCCTCCCATACCTTGAGTATTACATCTCCTTTAACCTGCTCTGAAACAAATAGTTTTTGAATCTTTCTGACCTCTTCCTTTGATGAAAAGGCCATTGCTTTTTGGAAAGTCGCCCTGGCTACTTTCACTTCTCTTTCTTTCAAGAGAATGTTCTCCAAAGCTTTACTTGTTTCCTGAAAGTAGTTCTGAATAAATTCCATATTTAAAAACACTCCTTGTTGTTCCTTTTCTATTTTCATATGTATTCCCAATACCCGGGCCTGGAAAATTTCAAGCTCTACCACTTGATTTGAAATGGAATTAATCTTATCTTGTAATTGTTTATTTGTTTCCTCTTGCTTTAAGACCTGTGCCTGAATGACCTATATTTTCTGATTTGCTTCTTCTAAGCTTGCTTTTAGTTTCTGAATCTCTTGAATATCATTTAATCTAGCTCGTTCTAGACCCTTTTTTATTCCTCAACTGATATTATTTTCAGTCTCCTTTAATTTATCCTGTAGCTGAGTTATCATTTGTTCCTTCTGCTCCAGCGTAGTTGTCAAACTACCCACATAGTACAAATTCGCCGACGCTAATCCTCCCATTGTGCCTGCTATCTCTGTTGGAAATTCTCCCTTTTAAGTTTTTGTCCATCTATAATGATTTTGTGTTTTTTAATCATCATATCTCCTTTTGGATGTATTTTCTGCTTTAGGATAGCCTTTCTTTTTTTTACTGAAAAAATAATTGGAAGGAGGAATCTCATCTCTAGAAATGGGCTCAAGATCACTTACGTATAGAGCTCCCTCTTGGGGGTTTCCATAAGTAGATTGCAATGGAGTCAAAGAGGTAATGAGACTTCCAAGCTTCGTCGACGTTGTTCCTCCTAATTTTTTGGGAATATTTTCAAGGATTTCAGAGGGTATTTCCAACTCTTTTCCTTTCCCTGCCTCTGAATTTTCCGTGTGGGGAACTTCTGCTTCTGATGGAGGCAATTCAATTTCCTTCATTTTTTCACTTGTATTTGCTTTATCTTGTACGTTTGTTTCAAAACCTGGAGGAGGCCCTTCCTGCTCTGGAGGAGGGGTTGTGGACTCACCCTGCAAGATCTTTGGAAAACAACTTCGCCTATGACTTTGGAAAGCCATGAAACCCGTCTGTAAATCGGGTGATAAGGACTGTACCCTATTCAGTACCTCCTCATAATTTTTTTTTTTTTTTAACGAAAACGGTTATAGTTTTTATTAGAGGGGTGGCAAAGCCACAAATTCAGTTACAAATTGTGTTGCATCACTGTTTCAGCATAATATCCACCGCTGTTTCGGCATAATTTCCAGCACTGTGTTTCAGCA